>JBAKBP010035185.1:0-19823 GCA_037953745.1 Lithodes maja | reverse complement strand
GAAAATAGTTTTTGAGAAAATATTATTTTGTCAATTCAATGTTAATTAGCCTAGTTTTTAGGGTGATTTTAGCTCTATTATATGTCTACCTCTCGTGTAGATAGCCCAGTTATAGAGGCTCTAAATCCCGTTTTGTGTCTCCACCATACAAGACCAATTCACTTTAGTGTCCAATCTCAGAAAATAGTTTTTGAGAAAATATTATTTTGTCAATTCAATGTTAATTAGCCTAGTTTTTAGGGTGATTTTAGCTCTATTATATGTCTACCTCTCGTATAGATAGCCCAGTTATAGAGGCTCTAAATCCCGTTTTGTGTCTCCACCATACAAGACCAATTCACTTTAGTGTCCAATCTCAGAAAATAGTTTTTGAGAAAATATTATTTTGTCAATTCAATGTTAATTAGCCTAGTTTTTAGGGTGATTTTAGCTCTATTATATGTCTACCTCTCGTGTAGATAGCCCAGTTATAGAGGCTCTAAATCCCGTTTTGTGTCTCCACCATACAAGACCAATTCACTTTAGTGTCCAATCTCAGAAAATAGTTTTTGAGAAAATATTATTTTGTCAATTCAATGTTAATTAGCCTAGTTTTTAGGGTGATTTTAGCTCTATTATATGTCTACCTCTCGTGTAGATAGCCCAGTTATAGAGGCTCTAAATCCCGTTTTGTGTCTCCACCATACAAGACCAATTCACTTTAGTGTCCAATCTCAGAAAATAGTTTTTGAGAAAATATTATTTTGTCAATTCAATGTTAATTAGCCTAGTTTTTAGGGTGATTTTAGCTCTATTATATGTCTACCTCTCGTGTAGATAGCCCAGTTATAGAGGCTCTAAATCCCGTTTTGTGTCTCCACCATACAAGACCAATTCACTTTAGTGTCCAATCTCAGAAAATAGTTTTTGAGAAAATATTATTTTGTCAATTCAATGTTAATTAGCCTAGTTTTTAGGGTGATTTTAGCTCTATTATATGTCTACCTCTCGTGTAGATAGCCCAGTTATAGAGGCTCTAAATCCCGTTTTGTGTCTCCACCATACAAGACCAATTCACTTTAGTGTCCAATCTCAGAAAATAGTTTTTGAGAAAATATTATTTATTCAATTCAATGTTAATTAGCCTAGTTTTTAGGGTGATTTTAGCTCTATTATATGTCTACCTCTCGTGTAGATAGCCCAGTTATAGAGGCTCTAAATCCCGTTTTGTGTCTCCACCATACAAGACCAATTCACTTTAGTGTCCAATCTCAGAAAATAGTTTTTGAGAAAATATTATTTTGTCAATTCAATGTTAATTAGCCTAGTTTTTAGGGTGATTTTAGCTCTAATATATGTCTACCTCTCGTGTAGATAGCCCAGTTATAGAGGCTCTAAATCCCGTTTTGTGTCTCCACCATACAAGACCAATTCACTTTAGTGTCCAATCTCAGAAAATAGTTTTTGAGAAAATATTATTTTGTCAATTCAATGTTAATTAGCCTAGTTTTTAGGGTGATTTTAGCTCTATTATATGTCTACCTCTCGTGTAGATAGCCCAGTTATAGAGGCTCTAAATCCCGTTTTGTGTCTCCACCATACAAGACCAATTCACTTTAGTGTCCAATCTCAGAAAATAGTTTTTGAGAATTTTTTTTTTTGTCAATTCAATGTTAATTAGCCTAGTTTTTAGGGTGATTTTAGCTCTATTATATGTCTACCTCTCGTGTAGATAGCCCAGTTATAGAGGCTCTAAATCCCATTTTGTGTCTCCACCATACAAGACCAATTCACTTTAGTGTCCAATCTCAGAAAATAGTTTTTGAGAAAATATTATTTTGTCAATTCAATGTTAATTAGCCTAGTTTTTAGGGTGATTTTAGCTCTATTATATGTCTACCTCTCGTGTAGATAGCCCAGTTATAGAGGCTCTAAATCCCGTTTTGTGTGTCCACCATACAAGACCAATTCACTTTAGTGTCCAATCTCAGAAAATAGTTTTTGAGAAAATATTATTTTGTCAATTCAATGTTAATTAGCCTAGTTTTTAGGGTGATTTTAGCTCTATTATATGTCTACCTCTCGTGTAGATAGCCCAGTTATAGAGGCTCTAAATCCCGTTTTGTGTCTCCACCATACAAGACCAATTCACTTTAGTGTCCAATCTCAGAAAATAGTTTTTGAGAAACTATTATTTTGTCAATTCAATGTTAATTAGCCTAGTTTTTAGGGTGATTTTAGCTCTATTATATGTCTACCTCTCGTGTAGATAGCCCAGTTATAGAGGCTCTAAATCCCGTTTTGTGTCTCCACCATACAAGACCAATTCACTTTAGTGTCCAATCTCAGAAAATAGTTTTTGAGAAAATATTATTTTGTCAATTCAATGTTAATTAGCCTAGTTTTTAGGGTGATTTTAGCTCTATTATATGTCTACCTCTCGTGTAGATAGCCCAGTTATAGAGGCTCTAAATCCCGTTTATATTATTTTGGTCAATTCAATGTTAACTAGCCTAGTTTTTAGGGTGATTTTAGCTCTATTATATGTCTACGTCTCGTGTAGATAGCCCAGTTATAGAGGCTCTAAATCCCGTTTTGTGTCTCCATCATACAAGACCAATTCACTTTAGTGTCCAATCTCAGAAAATATTTTTCCAGAGAATATTATTTTGGTCAATTCAATGTTAACTAGCCTAGTTTTTAGGGTGATTTTAGCTCTATTATATGTCTACCTCTCATGTAGATAGCCCAGTTATAGAGGCTCTAAATCCTGTTTATATTATTTTGTCAATTCAATGTTAATTAGCCTAGTTTTTAGGGTGATTTTAGCTCTATTATATGTCTACCTCTCCTGTAGATAGCCCAGTTATAGAGGCTCTAAATCCCGTTTTATGTCTCCACCATACAAGACCAATTCACTTTAGTGTCCAATCTCAGAAAATAGTTTTTGAGAAAATATTATTTTGTCAATTCAATGTTAATTAGCCTAGTTTTTAGGGTGATTTTAGCTCTATTATATGTCTACCTCTCGTGTAGATAGCCCAGTTATAGAGGCTCTAAATCCCGTTTTGTGTCTCCACCATACAAGACCAATTCACTTTAGTGTCCAATCTCAGAAAATAGTTTTTGAGAAAATATTATTTTGTCAATTCAATGTTAATTAGCCTAGTTTTTAGGGTGATTTTAGCTCTATTATATGTCTACCTCTCGTATAGATAGCCCACTTATAGAGGCTCTAAATCCCGTTTTGTGTCTCCACCATACAAGACCAATTCACTTTAGTGTCCAATCTCAGAAAATAGTTTTTGAGAAAATATTATTTTGTCAATTCAATGTTAATTAGCCTAGTTTTTAGGGTGATTTTAGCTCTATTATATGTCTACCTCTCGTGTAGATAGCCCAGTTATAGATGCTCTAAATCCCGTTTTGTGTCTCCACCATACAAGACCAATTCACTTTAGTGTCCAATCTCAGAAAATAGTTTTTGAGAAAATATTATTTTGTCAATTCAATGTTAATTAGCCTAGTTTTTAGGGTGATTTTAGCTCTATTATATGTCTACCTCTCGTGTAGATAGCCCAGTTATAGAGGCTCTAAATCCCGTTTTGTGTCTCCACCATACAAGACCAATTCACTTTAGTGTCCAATCTCAGAAAATAGTTTTTGAGAAAATATTATTTTGTCAATTCAATGTTAATTAGCCTAGTTTTTAGGGTGATTTTAGCTCTATTATATGTCTACCTCTCGTGTAGATAGCCCAGTTATAGAGGCTCTAAATCCCGTTTTGTGTCTCCACCATACAAGACCAATTCACTTTAGTGTCCAATCTCAGAAAATAGTTTTTGAGAAAATATTATTTTGTCAATTCAATGTTAATTAGCCTAGTTTTTAGGGTGATTTTAGCTCTATTATATGTCTACCTCTCGTGTAGATAGCCCAGTTATAGAGGCTCTAAATCCCGTTTTGTGTCTCCACCATACAAGACCAATTCACTTTAGTGTCCAATCTCAGAAAATAGTTTTTGAGAAAATATTATTTTGTCAATTCAATGTTAATTAGCCTAGTTTTTAGGGTGATTTTAGCTCTATTATATGTCTACCTCTCGTGTAGATAGCCCAGTTATAGAGGCTCTAAATCCCGTTTTGTGTCTCCACCATACAAGACCAATTCACTTTAGTGTCCAATCTCAGAAAATAGTTTTTGAGAAAATATTATTTTGTCAATTCAATGTTAATTAGCCTAGTTTTTAGGGTGATTTTAGCTCTATTATATGTCTACCTCTCGTGTAGATAGCCCAGTTATAGAGGCTCTAAATCCCGTTTTGTGTCTCCACCATACAAGACCAATTCACTTTAGTGTCCAATCTCAGAAAATAGTTTTTGAGAATTTTTTTTTTTGTCAATTCAATGTTAATTAGCCTAGTTTTTAGGGTGATTTTAGCTCTATTATATGTCTACCTCTCGTGTAGATAGCCCAGTTATAGAGGCTCTAAATCCCATTTTGTGTCTCCACCATACAAGACCAATTCACTTTAGTGTCCAATCTCAGAAAATAGTTTTTGAGAAAATATTATTTTGTCAATTCAATGTTAATTAGCCTAGTTTTTAGGGTGATTTTAGCTCTATTATATGTCTACCTCTCGTGTAGATAGCCCAGTTATAGAGGCTCTAAATCCCGTTTTGTGTCTCCACCATACAAGACCAATTCACTTTAGTGTCCAATCTCAGAAAATAGTTTTTGAGAAAATATTATTTTGTCAATTCAATGTTAATTAGCCTAGTTTTTAGGGTGATTTTAGCTCTATTATATGTCTACCTCTCGTGTAGATAGCCCAGTTATAGAGGCTCTAAATCCCGTTTTGTGTCTCCACCATACAAGACCAATTCACTTTAGTGTCCAATCTCAGAAAATAGTTTTTGAGAAACTATTATTTTGTCAATTCAATGTTAATTAGCCTAGTTTTTAGGGTGATTTTAGCTCTATTATATGTCTACCTCTCGTGTAGATAGCCCAGTTATAGAGGCTCTAAATCCCGTTTATATTATTTTGGTCAATTCAATGTTAACTAGCCTAGTTTTTAGGGTGATTTTAGCTCTATTATATGTCTACGTCTCGTGTAGATAGCCCAGTTATAGAGGCTCTAAATCCCGTTTTGTGTCTCCATTATACAAGACCAATTCACTTTAGTGTCCAATCTCAGAAAATATTTTTCCAGAGAATATTATTTTGGTCAATTCAATGTTAACTAGCCTAGTTTTTAGGGTGATTTTAGCTCTATTATATGTCTACCTCTCATGTAGATAGCCCAGTTATAGAGGCTCTAAATCCCGTTTATATTATTTTGTCAATTCAATGTTAATTAGCCTAGTTTTTAGGGTGATTTTAGCTCTATTATATGTCTACCTCTCGTGTAGATAGCCCAGTTATAGAGGCTCTAAATCCCGTTTTATGTCTCCACCATACAAGACCAATTCACTTTAGTGTCCAATCTCAGAAAATAGTTTTTGAGAAAATATTATTTTGTCAATTCAATGTTAATTAGCCTAGTTTTTAGGGTGATTTTAGCTCTATTATATGTCTACCTCTCGTGTAGATAGCCCAGTTATAGAGGCTCTAAATCCCGTTTTATGTCTCCACCATACAAGACCAATTCACTTTAGTGTCCAATCTCAGAAAATAGTTTTTGAGAAAATATTATTTTGTCAATTCAATGTTAATTAGCCTAGTTTTTAGGGTGATTTTAGCTCTATTATATGTCTACCTCTCGTGTAGATAGCCCAGTTATAGAGGCTCTAGATCCCGTTTTATGTCTCCACCATACAAGACCAATTCACTTTAGTGTCCAATCTCAGAAAATAGTTTTTGAGAAAATATTATTTTGTCAATTCAATGTTAATTAGCCTAGTTTTTATGGTGATTTTAGCTCTATTATATGTCTACCTCTCGTGTAGATAGCCCAGTTATAGAGGCTCTAAATCCCGTTTTATATCTCCACCATACAAGACCAATTCACTTTAGTGTCCAATCTCAGAAAATAGTTTTTGAGAAAATATTATTTTGTCAATTCAATGTTAATTCGCCTAGTTTTTAGGGTGATTTTAGCTCTATTATATGTCTACCTCTCGTGTAGATAGCCCAGTTATAGAGGCTGTAAATCCCGTTTTATGTCTCCACCATACAAGACCAATTCACTTTAGTGTCCAATCTCAGAAAATAGTTTTTGAGAAAATATTATTTTGTCAATTCAATGTTAATTAGCCTAGTTTTTAGGGTGATTTTAGCTCTATTATATGTCTACCTCTCGTGTAGATAGCCCAGTTATAGAGGCTCTAAATCCCGTTTTATGTCTCCACCATACAAGACCAATTCACTTTAGTGTCCAATCTCAGAAAATAGTTTTTGAGAAAATATTATTTTGTCAATTCAATGTTAATTAGCCTAGTTTTTAGGGTGATTTTAGCTCTATTATATGTCTACCTCTCGTGTAGATAGCCCAGTTATAGAGGCTCTAAATCCCGTTTTATGTATCCACCATACAAGACCAATTCACTTTAGTGTCCAATCTCAGAAAATAGTTTTTGAGAAAATATTATTTTGTCAATTCAATGTTAATTAGCCTAGTTTTTAGGGTGATTTTAGCTCTATTATATGTCTACCTCTCGTATAGATAGCCCAGTTATAGAGGCTCTAAATCCCGTTTTATGTCTCCACCATACAAGACCAATTCACTTTAGTGTCCAATCTCAGAAAATAGTTTTTGAGAAAATATTATTTTGTCAATTCAATGTTAATTAGCCTAGTTTTTAGGGTGATTTTAGCTCAATTATATGTCTACCTCTCGTGTAGATAGCCCAGTTATAGAGGCTCTAAATCCCGTTTTATGTCTCCACCATACAAGACCAATTCACTTTAGTGTCCAATCTCAGAAAATAGTTTTTGAGAAAATATTATTTTGTCAATTCAATGTTAATTAGCCTAGTTTTTAGGGTGATTTTAGCTCTATTATATGTCTACCTCTCGTGTAGATAGCCCAGTTATAGAGGCTCTAAATCCCGTTTTATGTCTCCACCATACAAGACCAATTCACTTTAGTGTCCAATCTCAGAAAATAGTTTTTGAGAAAATATTATTTTGTCAATTCAATGTTAATTAGCCTAGTTTTTAGGGTGATTTTAGCTCTATTATATGTCTACCTCTCGTGTAGATAGCCCAGTTATAGAGGCTCTAAATCCCGTTTTGTGTCTCCACCATACAAGACCAATTCACTTTAGTGTCCAATCTCAGAAAATTGTTTTTGAGAAAATATTATTTTGTCAATTCAATGTTAATTAGCCTAGTTTTTAGGGTGATTTTAGCTCTATTATATGTCTACCTCTCGTGTAGATAGCCCAGTTATAGAGGCTCTAAATCCCGTTTTGTGTCTCCACCATACAAGACCAATTCACTTTAGTGTCCAATCTCAGAAAATAGTTTTTGAGAAAATATTATTTTGTCAATTCAATGTTAATTAGCCTAGTTTTTAGGGTGATTTTAGCTCTATTATATATCTACCTCTCGTGTAGATAGCCCAGTTATAGAGGCTCTAAATCCCGTTTTGTGTCTCCACCATACAAGACCAATTCACTTTAGTGTCCAATCTCAGAAAATAGTTTTTGAGAAAATATTATTTTGTCAATTCAATGTTAATTAGCCTAGTTTTTAGGGTGATTTTAGCTCTATTATATGTCTACCTCTCGTGTAGATAGCCCAGTTATAGAGGCTCTAAATCCCGTTGTGTGTCTCCACCATACAAGACCAATTCACTTTAGTGTCCAATCTCAGAAAATAGTTTTTGAGAAATATTATTTTGTCAATTCAATGTTAACTAGCCTAGTTTTTAGGGTGATTTTAGCTCTATTATATGTCTACCTCTCGTGTAGATAGCCCAGTTATAGAGGCTCTAAATCCCGTTTTGTGTCTCCACCATACAAGACCAATTCACTTTAGTGTCCAATCTCAGAAAATAGTTTTTGAGAAAATATTATTTTGTCAATTCAATGTTAACTAGCCTAGTTTTTAGGGTGATTTTAGCTCTATTATATGTCTACCTCTCGTGTAGATAGCCCAGTTATAGAGGCTCTAAATCCCGTTTTGTGTCTCCACCATACAAGACCAATTCACTTTAGTGTCCAATCTCAGAAAATAGTTTTGAGAAAATATTATTTTGTCAATTCAATGTTAACTAGCCTAGTTTTTAGGGTGATTTTAGCTCTATTATATGTCTACCTCTCGTGTAGATAGCCCAGTTATAGAGGCTCTAAATGTCCAATCTCAGAAAATAGTTTTTGAGAAAAATATTATTTTGTCAATTCAATGTTAATTAGCCTAGTTTTTAGGGTGATTTTAGCTCTATTATATGTCTACCTCTCGTGTAGATAGCCCAATTATAGAGGCTCTAAATGTCCAATCTCAGAAAATAGTTTTTGAGAAAATATTATTTTGTCAATTCAATGTTAATTAGCCTAGTTTTTAGGGTGATTTTAGCTCTATTATATGTCTACCTCTCGTGTAGATAGCCCAATTATAGAGGCTCTAAATCCCGTTTTGTGTCTCCACCATACAAGACCAATTCACTTTAGTGTCCAATCTCAGAAAATAGTTTTTGAGAAAATATTATTTTGTCAATTCAATGTTAATTAGCCTAGTTTTTAGGGTGATTTTAGCTCTATTATATGTCTACCTCTCGTGTAGATAGCCCAATTATAGAGGCTCTAAATCCCGTTTTGTGTCTCCACCATACAAGACCAATTCACTTTAGTGTCCAATCTCAGAAAATAGTTTTTGAGAAAATATTATTTTGTCAATTCAATGTTAATTAGCCTAGTTTGTAGGGTGATATTAGCTCTATTATATGTCTACCTCTCGTGTAGATAGCCCAGTTATAGAGGCTCTAAATCCCGTTTTATGTCTCCACCATACAAGACCAATTCACTTTAGTGTCCAATCTCAGAAAATAGTTTTTGAGAAAATATTATTTTGTCAATTCAATGTTAATTAGCCTAGTTTTTAGGGTGATTTTAACTCTATTATATGTCTACCTCTCGTGTAGATAGCCCAGTTATAGAGGCTCTAAATCCCGTTTTATGTCTCCACCATACAAGACCAATTCACTTTAGTGTCCAATCTCAGAAAATAGATTTTGAGAAAATATTATTTTGTCAATTCAATGTTAATTAGCCTAGTTTTTAGGGTGATTTTAGCTCTATTATATGTCTACCTCTCGTGTAGATAGCCCAGTTATAGAGGCTCTAAATCCCGTTGTATGTCTCCACCATACAAGACCAATTCACTTTAGTGTCCAATCTCAGAAAATAGTTTTTGAGAAAATATTATTTTGTCAATTCAATGTTAATTAGCCTAGTTTTTAGGGTGATTTTAGCTCTATTATATGTCTACCTCTCGTGTAGATAGCCCAGTTATAGAGGCTCTAAATCCCGTTTTATGTCTCCACCATACAAGACCAATTCACTTTAGTGTCCAATCTCAGAAAATCGTTTTTGAGAAAATATTATTTTGTCAATTCAATGTTAATTAGCCTAGTTTTTAGGGTGATTTTAGCTCTATTATATGTCTACCTCTCGTGTAGATAGCCCAGTTATAGAGGCTCTAAATCCCGTTTTGTGTCTCCACCATACAAGACCAATTCACTTTAGTGTCCAATCTCAGAAAATAGTTTTTGAGACAATATTATTTTGTCAATTCAATGTTAATTAGCCTAGTTTTTAGGGTGATTTTAGCTCTATTATATGTCTACCTCTCGTGTAGATAGCCCAGTTATAGAGGCTCTAAATCCCGTTTTGTGTCTCCACCATACAAGACCAATTCACTTTAGTGTCCAATCTCAGAAAATAGTTTTTGAGAAAATATTATTTTGTCAATTCAATGTTAATTAGCCTAGTTTTTAGGGTGATTTTAGCTCTATTATATGTCTACCTCTCGTGTAGATAGCCCAGTTATAGAGGCTCTAAATCCCGTTGTGTGTCTCCACCATACAAGACCAATTCACTTTAGTGTCCAATCTCAGAAAATAGTTTTTGAGAAAATATTATTTTGTCAATTCAATGTTAACTAGCCTAGTTTTTAGGGTGATTTTAGCTCTATTATATGTCTACCTCTCGTGTAGATAGCCCAGTTATAGAGGCTCTAAATCCCGTTTTGTGTCTCCACCATACAAGACCAATTCACTTTTGTGTCCAATCTCAGAAAATAGTTTTTGAGAAAATATTATTTTGTCAATTCAATGTTAACTAGCCTAGTTTTTAGGGTGATTTTAGCTCTATTATATGTCTACCTCTCGTGTAGATAGCCCAGTTATAGAGGCTCTAAATCCCGTTTTGTGTCTCCACCATACAAGACCAATTCACTTTAGTGTCCAATCTCAGAAAATAGTTTTTGAGAAAATATTATTTTGTCAATTCAATGTTAACTAGCCTAGTTTTTAGGGTGATTTTAGCTCTATTATATGTCTACCTCTCGTGTAGATAGCCCAGTTATAGAGGCTCTAAATGTCCAATCTCAGAAAATAGTTTTTGAGAAAATATTATTTTGTCAATTCAATGTTAATTAGCCTAGTTTTTAGGGTGATTTTAGCTCTATTATATGTCTACCTCTCGTGTAGATAGCCCAATTATAGAGGCTCTAAATGTCCAATCTCAGAAAATAGTTTTTGAGAAAATATTATTTTGTCAATTCAATGTTAATTAGCCTAGTTTTTAGGGTGATTTTAGCTCTATTATATGTCTACCTCTCGTGTAGATAGCCCAATTATAGAGGCTCTAAATCCCGTTTTGTGTCTCCACCATACAAGACCAATTCACTTTAGTGTCCAATCTCAGAAAATAGTTTTTGAGAAAATATTATTTTGTCAATTCAATGTTAATTAGCCTAGTTTTTAGGGTGATTTTAGCTCTATTATATGTCTACCTCTCGTGTAGATAGCCCAATTATAGAGGCTCTAAATCCCGTTTTGTGTCTCCACCATACAAGACCAATTCACTTTAGTGTCCAATCTCAGAAAATAGTTTTTGAGAAAATATTATTTTGTCAATTCAATGTTAATTAGCCTAGTTTGTAGGGTGATATTAGCTCTATTATATGTCTACCTCTCGTGTAGATAGCCCAGTTATAGAGGCTCTAAATCCCGTTTTATGTCTCCACCATACAAGACCAATTCACTTTAGTGTCCAATCTCAGAAAATAGTTTTTGAGAAAATATTATTTTGTCAATTCAATGTTAATTAGCCTAGTTTTTAGGGTGATTTTAACTCTATTATATGTCTACCTCTCGTGTAGATAGCCCAGTTATAGAGGCTCTAAATCCCGTTTTATGTCTCCACCATACAAGACCAATTCACTTTAGTGTCCAATCTCAGAAAATAGATTTTGAGAAAATATTATTTTGTCAATTCAATGTTAATTAGCCTAGTTTTTAGGGTGATTTTAGCTCTATTATATGTCTACCTCTCGTGTAGATAGCCCAGTTATAGAGGCTCTAAATCCCGTTGTATGTCTCCACCATACAAGACCAATTCACTTTAGTGTCCAATCTCAGAAAATAGTTTTTGAGAAAATATTATTTTGTCAATTCAATGTTAATTAGCCTAGTTTTTAGGGTGATTTTAGCTCTATTATATGTCTACCTCTCGTGTAGATAGCCCAGTTATAGAGGCTCTAAATCCCGTTTTATGTCTCCACCATACAAGACCAATTCACTTTAGTGTCCAATCTCAGAAAATCGTTTTTGAGAAAATATTATTTTGTCAATTCAATGTTAATTAGCCTAGTTTTTAGGGTGATTTTAGCTCTATTATATGTCTACCTCTCGTGTAGATAGCCCAGTTATAGAGGCTCTAAATCCCGTTTTGTGTCTCCACCATACAAGACCAATTCACTTAGTGTCCAATCTCAGAAAATAGTTTTTGAGACAATATTATTTTGTCAATTCAATGTTAATTAGCCTAGTTTTAGGGTGATTTTAGCTCTATTATATGTCTACCTCTCGTGTAGATAGCCCAGTTATAGAGGCTCTAAATCCCGTTTTGTGTCTCCACCATAGAAGACCAATTCACTTTAGTGTCCAATCTCAGAAAATAGTTTTTGAGAAAATATTATTTTGTCAATTCAATGTTAATTAGCCTAGTTTTTAGGGTGATTTTAGCTCTATTATATGTCTACCTCTCGTGTAGATAGCCCAGTTATAGAGGCTCTAAACCCCGTTTTGTGTCTCCACCATACAAGACCAATTCACTTTAGTGTCCAATCTCAGAAAATAGTTTTTGAGAAAATATTATTTTGTCAATTCAATGTTAATTAGCCTAGTTTTTAGGGTGATTTTAGCTCTATTATATGTCTACCTCTCGTGTAGATAGCCCAGTTATAGAGGCTCTAAATCCCGTTTTGTGTCTCCACCATACAAGACCAATTCACTTTAGTGTCCAATCTCAGAAAATAGTTTTTTGAGAAAATATTATTTTGTCAATTCAATGTTAACTAGCCTAGTTTTTAGGGTGATTTTAGCTCAATTATATGTCTACCTCTCGTGTAGATAGCCCAGTTATAGTGGCTCTAAATCCCGTTTTGTGTCTCCACCATACAAGACCAATTCACTTTAGTGTCCAATCTCAGAAAATAGTTTTTGAGAAAATATTATTTTGTCAATTCAATGTTAACTAGCCTAGTTTTTAGGGTGATTTTAGCTCTATTATATGTCTACCTCTCGTGTAGATAGCCCAGTTATAGAGGCTCTAAATCCCGTTTTGTGTCTCCACCATACAAGACCAATTCACTTTTGTGTCCAATCTCAGAAAATAGTTTTTGAGAAAATATTATTTTGTCAATTCAATGTTAACTAGCCTAGTTTTTAGGGTGATTTTAGCTCTATTATATGTCTACCTCTCGTGTAGATAGCCCAGTTATAGAGGCTCTAAATGTCCAATCACAGAAAATAGTTTTTGAGAAAATATTATTTTGTCAATTCAATGTTAATTAGCCTAGTTTTTAGGGTGATTTTAGCTCTATTATATGTCTACCTCTCGTGTAGATAGCCCAATTATAGAGGCTCTAAATGTCCAATCTCAGAAAATAGTTTTTGAGAAAATATTATTTTGTCAATTCAATGTTAATTAGCCTAGTTTTTAGGGTGATTTTAGCTCTATTATATGTCTACCTCTCGTGTAGATAGCCCAATTATAGAGGCTCTAAATCCCGTTTTGTGTCTCCACCATACAAGACCAATTCACTTTAGTGTCCAATCTCAGAAAATAGTTTTTGAGAAAATATTATTTTGTCAATTCAATGTTAATTAGCCTAGTTTTTAGGGTGATTTTAGCTCTATTATATGTCTACCTCTCGTGTAGATAGCCCAATTATAGAGGTTCTAAATCCTGTTTTGTGTCTCCACCATACAAGACCAATTCACTTTAGTGTCCAATCTCAGAAAATAGTTTTTGAGAAAATATTATTTTGTCAATTCAATGTTAATTAGCCTAGTTTTTAGGGTGATTTTAGCTCTATTATATGTCTACCTCTCGTGTAGATAGCCCAGTTATAGAGTCTCTAAACCCCGTTTTGTGTCTCCACCATACAAGACCAATTCACTTTAGTGTCCAATCTCAGAAAATAGTTTTTGAGAAAATATTATTTTGTCAATTCAATGTTAATTAGCCTAGTTTTTAGGGTGATTTTAGCTCTATTATATGTCTACCTCTCGTGTAGATAGCCCAGTTATAGAGGCTCTAAATCCCGTTTTGTGTCTCCACCATACAAGACCAATTCACTTTAGTGTCCAATCTCAGAAAATAGTTTTTGAGAAAATATTATTTTGTCAATTCAATGTTAATTAGCCTAGTTTTTAGGGTGATTTTAGCTCTATTATATGTCTACCTCTCGTGTAGATAGCCCAGTTATAGAGGCTCTAAATCCCGTTTTGTGTCTCCACCATACAAGACCAATTCACTTTAGTGTCCAATCTCAGAAAATAAAATATTATTTTGTCAATTCAATGTTAATTAGCCTAGTTTTAGGGTGATTTTAGCTCTATTATATGTCTACCTCTCGTGTAGATAGCCCAGTTATAGAGGCTCTAAATCCCGTTTTGTGTCTCCACCATACAAGACCATTTCACTTTAGTGTCCAATCTCAGAAAATAGTTTTTGAGAAAATATTATTTTGTCAATTCAATGTTAATTAGCCTTAGTTTTTCGGGTGTTTTTAGCTCTATTATATGTCTACCTCTCGTGTAGATAGCCCAGTTATAGAGGCTCTTAATCCCGTTTTGTGTCTCCACCATACAAGACCAATTCACTTTAGTGTCCAATCTCAGAAATAGTTTTGAGAAAATATTATTTTGTCAATTCAATGTTAATTAGCCTAGTTTTCCGGGTGATTTTAGCTCTATTATATGTCTACCTCTCGTGTAGATAGCCCAGTTATAGAGGCTCTAAATGTCAATCACAGAAAATAGTTTTTGAGAAAATATTATTTTGTCAATTCAATGTTAATTAGCCTAGTTTTTTAGGGTGATTTTAGCTCTATTATATGTCTACCTCTCGTGTAGATAGCCCAATTATAGAGGCTCTAAATGTCCAATCTCAGAAAATAGTTTTGAGAAACTATTATTTTGTCAATTCAATGTTAATTAGGCCTAGTTTTTAGGGTGATTTTAGCTCTATTATATGTCTACCTCTCGTGTAGATAGCCCAGTTATAGAGGCTCTAAATCCCGTTTTGTGTCTCCACCATACAAGACCAATTCACTTTAGTGTCCAATCTCAGAAATAGTTTTTGAGAAAATATTATTTTGTCAATTCAATGTTAATTAGCTAGTTTTTCGGGGATTTTAGCTCTATATATATGTCTACTCTCGTGTAGATAGCCCAGTTATAGAGGCTCTAAATCCCGTTTGTGTCTCCACCATACAAGACCATACAAGACCAATTCACTTTAGTGTCCAATCTCAGAAAATAGTTTTTGAGAAAATATTATTTTGTCAATTCAATGTTAATTAGCCTAGTTTTTCGGGTGATTTTTGCTCTATTATATGTCTACCTCTCGTGTAGATAGCCCAGTTATAGAGCCTCTAAATCCCGTGTTGTGTCTCCACCATACAAGACCAATTCACTTTAGTGTCCAATCTCAGAAAATAGTTTTTGAGAAAATATTATTTTGTCAATTCAATGTTAATTAGCCTAGTTTTTCGGGTGATTTTAGCTCTATTATATGTCTACCTCTCGTGTAGATAGCCCAGTTATAGAGGCTCTAAATCCCGTTTTGTGTCTCCACCATACAAGACCAATTCACTTTAGTGTCCAATCTCAGAAAATAGTTTTTGAGAAAATATTATTTTGTCAATTCAATGTTAATTAGCCTAGTTTTTCGGGTGATTTTAGCTCTATTATATGTCTACCTCTCGTGTAGATAGCCCAGTTATAGAGGCTCTAAATCCCGTTTTGTGTCTCCACCATACAAGACCAATTCACTTTAGTGTCCAATCTCAGAAAATAGTTTTTGAGAAAATATTTTTTTGTCAATTCAATGTTAATTAGCCTAGTTTTTCGGGTGATTTTAGCTCTATTATATGTCTACCTCTCGTGTAGATAGCCCAGTTATAGAGGCTCTAAATCCCGTTTTATGTCTCCACCATACAAGACCAATTCACTTTAGTGTCCAATCTCAGAAAATAGTTTTTGAGAAAATATTATTTTGTCAATTCAATGTTAATTAGCCTAGTTTTTAGGGTGATTTTAGCTCTATTATATGTCTACCTCTCGTGTAGATAGCCCAGTTATAGAGGCTCTAAATCCCGTTTTATGTCTCCACCATACAAGACCAATTCACTTTAGTGTCCAATCTCAGAAAATAGTTTTTGAGAAAATATTATTTTGTCAATTCAATGTTAATTAGCCTAGTTTTTAGGGTGATTTTAGCTCTATTATATGTCTACCTCTCGTGTAGATAGCCCAGTTATAGAGGCTCTAAATCCCGTTTTATGTCTCCACCATACAAGACCAATTCACTTTAGTGTCCAATCTCAGAAAATAGTTTTTGAGAAAATATTATTTTGTCAATTCAATGTTAATTAGCCTAGTTTTTAGGGTGATTTTAGCTCAATTATATGTCTACCTCTCGTGTAGATAGCCCAGTTATAGAGGCTCTAAATCACGTTTTATGTCTCCACCATACAAGACCAATTCACTTTAGTGTCCAATCTCAGAAAATAGTTTTTGAGAAAATATTTTTTTGTCAATTCAATGTTAATTAGCCTAGTTTTTAGGGTGATTTTAGCTCTATTATATGTCTACCTCTCGTGTAGATAGCCCAGTTATAGAGGCTCTAAATCCCGTTTTATGTCTCCACCATACAAGACCAATTCACTTTAGTGTCCAATCTCAGAAAATAGTTTTTGAGAAAATATTATTTTGTCAATTCAATGTTAATTAGCCTAGTTTTTCGGGTGATTTTAGCTCTATTATAATTATGTCTACCTCTCGTGTAGATAGCCCAGTTATAGAGGCTCTAAATCCCGTTTTATGTCTCCACCATACAAGACCAATTCACTTTAGTGTCCAATCTCAGAAAATAGTTTTTTAGAAAATATTATTTTGTCAATTCAATGTTAATTAGCCTAGTTTAGGGTGATTTTAGCTCTATTATATGTCTACCTCTCGTGTAGATAGCCCAGTTATAGAGGCTCTAAATCCCGTTTTATGTCTCCACCATACAAGACCAATTCACTTTAGTGTCCAATCTCAGAAAATAGTTTTTGAGAAAATATTATTTTGTCAATTCAATGTTAATTAGCCTAGTTTTTAGGGTGATTTTAGCTCTATTATATGTCTACCTCTCGTGTAGATAGCCCAGTTATAGAGGCTCTAAATCCCGTTTTGTGTCTCCACCATACAAGACCAATTCACTTTAGTGTCCAATCTCAGAAAATAGTTTTTGAGAAAATATTATTTTGTCAATTCAATGTTAATTATCTTAGTTTTTAGGATGATTTTAGCTCTATTATATGTCTACCTCTCGTGTAGATAGCCCAGTTATAGAGGCTCTAAATCCCGTTTTGTGTCTCCACCATACAAGACCAATTCACTTTAGTGTCCAATCTCAGAAAATAGTTTTTGAGAAAATGTTATTTTGTCAATTCAATGTTAATTATCTTAGTTTTTAGGGTGATTTTAGCTCTATTATATGTCTACCTCTCGTGTAGATAGCCCAGTTGTAGAGGCTCTAAATCCCGTTTTGTGTCTCCACCATACAAGACCAATTCACTTTAGTGTCCAATCTCAGAAAATAGTTTTTGAGAAAATATTATTTTGTCAATTCAATGTTAATTATCCTAGTTTTTAGGGTGATTTTAGCTCTATTATATGTCTACCTCTCGTGTAGATAGCCCAGTTATAGAGGCTCTAAATCCCGTTTTATGTCTCCACCATACAAGACCAATTCACTTTAGTGTCCAATCTCAGAAAATAGTTTTTGAGAAAATATTATTTTGTCAATTCAATGTTAATTAGCCTAGTTTTTAGGGTGATTTTAGCTCTATTATATGTCTACCTCTCGTGTAGATAGCCCAGTTATAGAGGCTCTAAATCCCGTTTTATGTCTCCACCATACAAGACCAATTCACTTTAGTGTCCAATCTCAGAAAATAATTTTTGAGAAAATATTATTTTGTCAATTCAATGTTAATTAGCCTAGTTTTTAGGGTGATTTTAGCTGTATTATATGTCTACCTCTCGTGTAGATAGCCCAGTTATAGAGGCTCTAAATCCCGTTTTATGTCTCCACCATACAAGACCAATTCACTTTAGTGTCCAATCTCAGAAAATAGTTTTTGAGAAAATATTATTTTGTCAATTCAATGTTAATTAGCCTAGTTTTTAGGGTGATTTTAGCTCTATTATATGTCTACCTCTCGTGCAGATAGCCCAGTTATAGAGGCTCTAAATCCCGTTTTATGTCTCCACCATACAAGACCAATTCACTTTAGTGTCCAATCTCAGAAAATAGTTTTTGAGAAAATATTATTTTGTCAATTCAATGTTAATTAGCCTAGTTTTTAGGGTGATTTTAGCTCTATTATATGTCTACCTCTCGTGTAGATAGCCCAGTTATAGAGGCTCTAAATCCCGTTTTGTGTCTCCACCATACAAGACCAATTCACTTTAGTGTCCAATCTCAGAAAATAGTTTTTGAGAAAATATTATTTTGTCAATTCAATGTTAATTAGCCTAGTTTTTAGGGTGATTTTAGCTCTATTATATGTCTACCTCTCGTGTAGATAGCCCAGTTATAGAGGCTCTAAATCCCGTTTTGTGTCTCCACCATACAAGACCAATTCACTTTAGTGTCCAATCTCAGAAAATAGTTTTTAAGAAAATATTATTTTGTCAATTCAATGTTAATTAGCCTAGTTTTTAGGGTGATTTTAGCTCTATTATATGTCTACCTCTCGTGTAGATAGCCCAGTTATAGAGGCTCTAAATCCCGTTTTGTGTCTCCACCATACAAGACCAATTCACTTTAGTGTCCAATCTCAGAAAATAGTTTTTGAGAAAATATTATTTTGTCAATTCAATGTTAATTAGCCTAGTTTTTAGGGTGATTTTAGCTCTATTATATGTCTACCTCTCGTGTAGATAGCCCAGTTATAGAGGCTCTAAATCCCGTTTTGTGTCTCCACCATACAAGACCAATTCACTTTAGTGTCCAATCTCAGAAAATAGTTTTTGAGAAAATATTATTTTGTCAATTCAATGTTAACTAGCCTAGTTTTTAGGGTGATTTTAGCTCTATTATATGTCTACCTCTCGTGTAGATAGCCCAGTTATAGAGGCTCTAAATGTCCAATCACAGAAAATAGTTTTTGAGAAAATATTATTTTGTCAATTCAATGTTAATTAGCCTAGTTTTTAGGGTGATTTTAGCTCTATTATATGTCTACCTCTCGTGTAGATAGCCCAATTATAGAGGCTCTAAATGTCCAATCTCAGAAAATAGTTTTTGAGAAAATATTATTTTGTCAATTCAATGTTAATTAGCCTAGTTTTTAGGGTGATATTAGCTCTATTATATGTCTACCTCTCGTGTAGATAGCCCAATTATAGAGGCTCTAAATCCCGTTTTGTGTCTCCACCATACAAGACCAATTCACTTTAGTGTCCAATCTCAGAAAATAGTTTTTGAGAAAATATTATTTTGTCAATTCAATGTTAATTAGCCTAGTTTTTAGGGTGATTTTAGCTCTATTATATGTCTACCTCTCGAGTAGATAGCCCAATTATAGAGGCTCTAAATCCCGTTTTGTGTCTCCACCATACAAGACCAATTCACTTTAGTGTCCAATCTCAGAAAATAGTTTTTGAGAAAATATTATTTTGTCAATTCAATGTTAATTAGCCTAGTTTTTAGGGTGATATTAGCTCTATTATATGTCTACCTCTCGTGTAGATAGCCCAGTTATAGAGGCTCTAAATCCCGTTTTGTGTCTCCACCATACAAGACCAATTAACTTTAGTGTCCAATCTCAGAAAATAGTTTTTGAGCAAATATTATTTTGTCAATTCAATGTTAATTAGCCTAGTTTTTAGGGTGATTTTAGCTCTATTATATGTCTACCTCTCGTGTAGATAGCCCAATTATAGAGGTTCTAAATCCCGTTTTGTGTCTCCACCATACAAGACCAATTCACTTTAGTGTCCAATCTCAGAAAATAGTTTTTGAGAAAATATTATTTTGTCAATTCAATGTTAATTAGCCTAGTTTTTAGGGTGATTTTAGCTCTATTATATGTCTACCTCTCGTGTA
>JBAKBP010035184.1:0-19823 GCA_037953745.1 Lithodes maja | reverse complement strand
CTGTAGTCCCGAGCCCAGCATAATAATAATGTAGGTCACCCAGGTATTGAATGACCTTGTTTGGGTTCCACACACACACATGTTATGGTTCCTACCCTGTTGGGGACGTTAGGTACATGGGGTTTATTTTATTCACTCTCACACTCACACACACTCACTCTCACACTCTCTCTCTCTCTCTCTCTCTCTGCCTGTGTGTGTGTGTGTGTGTGTCTGTCTGTCTGTCTCTCTCACACACACACACTCATGTTATGGTTCCTACCCTGTTGGGGGCGTTAGTTACACGGGTTTTTTGTTATTCTCTCTCTCTCTCTCGCTGTCTGTGTGTGTGTGTGTGTGTGTGTGTGTGTGTGTGTGTGTGTGTGTGTGTGTGTGTGTGTGTGTGTGTCCTATAAACACGGTATATTTATATGGATGGTTAAGAGTAATTCAGAGTAAGTATGGTAGAGTTGTAGCCTTGGGGGTCCAATGGCTAGCGTGACTGACGTGTGAGAGGGTCCTTGTAAGAGTCTGTCAGAGGTGGCTTTGATGCAGTTAATGGCAGAACTGCCTGTACCGAGTGCCTCCCCCATAGTTGAAAGAGTGACAGGGCCAAAATCAAGGGACGTTCGAGCCAAATAAGATTAGTTAGATTTGTTTACGAACAGCAATATAATCCTTAGTAAATCTGCTGATTCTTGTTTTCCTTGCTACTCCTTCGTGTATTGTCCCCATGTGGGTGTAATACATAATATCCCAGTCTGGTTAAGGCCACAACTAGGTCACTCGGTGGGGGAAGGCAAGGTGGAATGTTAGATTAACTTTCCTTTGTGTACCGTTATTATCACTCAAGGTACAGTTACTCACAGATGTTCGTCTGTCGATTTTCTATATTATGTCCACTTAGATTGCTATTCAGAGTAAATCAGCTGTATATTTTCATAACAAAGCAAGAGCTCCCGAACATTAATGTTGTCAGTAGCTGTAGCCTACAATCGCCGGAAGTGATAAGTGATATTAAATTCACTGGACAATTCTCACACAACGATATAGTAGTTTTAAGGGGAGGTTTTTAGTTTGGTCCCTAGATATTCATCAAGCTTAAGATTACACCCCCTTGAGCCCCTTTCAAGATAAATTTGTATATTTTTCGGTAGAAAAATTTCCCGGCTGAAAGCCGGTTCCTCTTAAATTACAGGCTCGCTATCGCTCGCCAGGATAAAATTGACACCTAAATGGCACGAAAGGTCTTAAATTTGACAGAAATGGGTCGAAAGTTCTTAAAATCGTCAAAATAATGGGGCGAACGTCTTAAAATTAGAAAAGCAATGGGGCTAAACATGAGGGAGAAAGGAGTAAAAAAAAATATCTCAAGTGGAAATCTCCCCTTAAGCATGACCTTCAATCATAAATTTCGATTCGACGTTTTTCCACAATTAATATTCCCTTTTTAAGATTGATAATTGTACAGTGTGCCAGCTATTAGTGCAGGCGAATTTACGTATAGATAAATTCAGATTAATTATATAAAAGTTATTATGATTATGTCGATATATGCACTGCCCCATGTTAAAAATAATATTAGATTGTCCTTCCATCATGTACCCCATACTCTGCTTCAAGGTACATACTCCCTCATTTACATATTTCCACACAACCTTGATGAATAATGGTATAAACTGGAAACATTATTACCGCCTTCCACTAGTGGTATTGACATTACTAATAGTGGCCCTGACACAACAACAACAACAACAACAACAACTATACCGTTTCAAATAGGTAGGCCAGAAATCCTGACCCTCAATCCCTGTAACTCATAAAGGGCTAGAGCAAATGGGCTGTACATTTCCACACTTATTCCCTGGCTGACCCTTCCCAAGAGGTACAAATAATAGCTCGATTACTCCAGTCGTTTGTGAGTTATAGATGTTAATGTTTAAGAGTTTTTGGTTTATATATTTGGAACAGGGTGCAGTGTAAAGCATAGGGAGACATATAATACTTTGCCACTCCATTACGATGCCAAATAAATATCAATACTGTACAACCACGGACAAAAGTTATACCCAACCTTCGTAATTTCAAGGGATACACAGGCCAAGGTTATTTGAGAATTGTTGAATTTGCCTGTACACTCATATTCTGATATTTACCGATAACCTTGGTGCCGTGGTGGAAAATCCAGAGATAAACCCATTAAGCTGATAATGCAATAGGCGATAAAACACACAGTCAGATAAGTGATTGATAAAATACTGTTGATATGAAACGGGTTATTAAATCAACATATCACCATTAAATAATAATAAATCATCATCATCATCATATTCAATATTAATATAATTACGAATATGACCATCACCTTCATTTATCGATATCATCACCACTATAGTCTGTTCATTCTAGGTGGGGCAGAAATCGTAACCCCTAACCTCTCATAACTCAAAAAGGACTAGAGAAATCGAGCTAATATTTCTACCAAATAGGAAGACTTGGCTAGGGAATAAGTGTATAAATTGACAGCTCATTTGCTCCAGCCTTTTTTGAGTTACAGAGGTTAGCGGTTACGATTTCTGCCCAACCTAGAATGAACGGACTATAATATTATCACCACCATTCTCACCACCATCATCAACATCAACATCGTCACCATTATCATCATCATCACTACATCACCTCACATACCCATATACCTCACCAAGCCCTCTATAACCCATCATCTTCAGACATCACCTTTTGCTCCCCAGAACTCGCCCCCACAACATCCTGGAGGGTGGTCAGAACCTTAGGCTCTGACCACCTCCCGATCATTATCACCACCAAAACCAGACTCACCCCAGCTAGCCACAAACACACATACACCAATTATAAAAGAGCTAACTGGGAAGCATTCACAAATGAGACAGAACAACACTTAACAACTCTAAACAGTACACCCATCACTAACATCAACAATGCTGTACACATACTCAATAAAACTATCCAAAACGCTGACAAGAAACACATTCCAAGAGGTAACAGAAAAAGACACAACCCCAACTTCACACCAGAAATTCAAAACCTCATCAGACAACGCAACATACTGAAACACTCCCCAGCACCCCACACACAAGACATCACACAACAAATTCAAGCACTCAACACCCAAACTAACAACAAAATACAAGAACAACAAAAACTAAATTGGAATACTTCCTACAAACACTTGATCACAAAACAAACCCCAAAAACTCTACAAAACACTAAACAGCATCACACTTTCCAACAGCAACACAACACAATCACATGCTGCAATCACAACAACAGACTCTACTCCTTCATGTAAACAACAAGCAAACACTCATCAATCACTTCTCACATGTCAGCCACCTAAAACCTCACAAAGACGACCGACGTGTCATCCGACGTAAGAGACAATTCCCCACAGACCCTGACTATACACCCTTCACCAATCACCAGACAAAGCATATCATCAACAATCTCAAGCACTCACCCACCTGTGGCCTAGACAACATAAGCAACATACACCTCAGACACCTGGGACTACAAGGCATACAAGCACTCACTAACATATCAAACTACAGCTATTCACACAACACAATACCAGACATTTGGAAACATGGTATCATCATCACATTCCCCAAAACCAACAAAGACCCCACACTACCCTCTTCGCACCGCCCCATCACACTCCTTTGCTCCCCCTCCAAAGTCATGGAACGCCTAGTATTACAACTAATTACACCTGACCTACCCCTAGCTCCAACACAACATGGCTTTAGGCCACTGCACTCCACAAACACTCTTCTCACATACCTTACACAAAGAGCTTTTGACGGCATCAACTCAGCTAGACCACCACACAGATCACTATTAGCCACACTCGACATTAGTAAAGCCTTCGATGCCATCCCCCGCCACATCCTAACAAACAAAATCTACAACACAAACATGCACAACAACACAAAAAGGTGGCTGGCCAACTTCCTAGCAGGCAGATTTGCACACTATCTTTTGCCGGTCAGTCATCTAAAATCAGAAACTTTCCAAACGGAGTCCCACAAGGATCCGTCCTATCGCCCGCACTCTTCAATCTGTATATGCACGATATAACTACACCCAATACGCCCCAAATAAACTTAGCCTCCTATGCAGATGACATAACACTCACATGCACACACCATGACCCAAAAAGAGCAACAGATCTCCTTCAACCCTATTTCAATACACTGCATGGCTGGTGTACTACAAACAGACTTAATCTAGCCCCAGCCAAATCCACCGCAACCCTGCTCACAAGCTGGACAGGAGAACACGAATACATCCCTTAACTCACCATAAACAACACACCCCTAACACATACACACACACCCAAAATCCTAGGAGTAACATATGATACTCATATGACATTCAAACAGCACACCACAAACATTAAAAAGAAACTGACACCCAGACTTAACGCCCTCAGGTCACTTGCTCACACAAAATTTGGACACAACAAAGAAACTACCACCACAGTATATAAACAATACATAAGATCAGTGATGGAATACACAAGCCCAGCCTGGGCTTCTAACCTAGCTGAAACACATCATAAGACCTTACAGACTATTCAAAACAAAGCCCTGAAGATCATTACAGGCTGCACAGCTACTGCACCCACAGATCACCTACATCAAGAAACCAAAATCCTCAAAGTCAAAGACCATCTGGACATGAGAGGCACTCAATTCCTGGCAGCAGCCTCCACGAACCAAGACCACCCACTAAACTACATGGCAACACACCCACAGACACCAAGAAATATCAAAACAACACCCAGCACACGGTGTCACACACAATTATTTTCCTCTCTCCCTCCCTGCCCACCCCGAACCAACTTCCAGAAGCACATCCATACTCATATTTCTCACCGATCCATTCACTCACTCACAGACAACACGCAGCTGCATGCACGACCTCCCGAAATCCATCCTTCCGAATCCTCCCTTCCTCGCGAGGACAGAGTCCACCTGGCCAGGCTGAGATCCGGACACCATCCAGCTCTCCTGAGCTATCAGAAGAGACTGGATGACTCCGTTGTCGACGCCTGCCCGGGATGTAACACAGCACCCCATACCATTAAACACATCATAGAAGACTGCATTTCACACAACCACTTATGCCAACAACACAATCTACACTCAATGAGAGCTCTGTGGGAAAGCCCGATCGTGGCCATGGCCTTCCTCAGGGACTCGGGGCTGTTCGGCCAGGCAGCTTAGGGAACAACAACAACAACAACAACCTTGAATATAGTATACAGAATTCTCAAAGGGGAGTACATTATTGGGTATGCTCTCTCTCTCTCTCTCTCTCTCTCTCTCTCTCTCTCTCTCTCTCTCCGCTACGCACATCACCACCAACACACTACGTACCATTTATAATCAATAACAACGCCGCCTTGACATTGAACTACTTCCCTGGCTTGGGTATGCAGTGTTTATATATGTGTGTGTGTGTGTGTGTGTGTGTGTGTGTGTGTGTGTGTGTGTAATACTATAATATTATCTATTAGGAAGGCCTGACTGTCATTATGCTTAAAGAATGCTTATACGACCTACCCCTACACTTCCCTACCTCTCCCTATCTCCCACAGACCTATCCTGTTCAACTAACCTATCAGACCTACCACTCTACCCAACCTACATATCATATTAAGGGAGAATGGGCGTATTTCTTGCTCATGTATGTATCTTTTAGTATGTGTTTAGTATGTGTTTAGTATGTGTTTAGTTTCCTCCCTAGACCTCCATCAAGCTTAAAAAAACATCCCCTCAAGACCCTCCTTGAAGATAAATTTGTATATTTTTCGATAGAAAAAAATTCCGGCCGAAGGCAGGTTCCTTTTAAATTACAGGCTCGGTATCGCTCGCCAGGTAAAATCGACACCTAAATGACACGAACAGTATAAATATAGACAAAGAAATGGGGCGCAAGGTCTTAAAATCGCCAAACTGATGGGCCGAACGTCTGAAAACTAATGGGGCTAAACACGAGGAAGAAGGGGGACCAGAAAAACAAACCATCTTCCCTTAAGTAGGTTAGGTATGATGTTAGCATAGATTGGTTACTGGCCTACGTATGCTACCAATTTGACTATACTCCATTTATTATAGGAAGGCCAGAAAACCTGACCCCTACTTCTGTAACTCAATAATGGCTAGAGAAAATGGGTTGTAAGTTTCCACACTTATTTTCTGGCTTACTTCTCCTAAATGGTAGAACCAATCTACTAACCTACCGACCAACCAACCTACCTATCTACCATCAAACCAATCAACCTACCAACCTACTGACCTACCTACCAACCAAACAACCTACCTATCTACCATCAAACCAACCTACCTACCATCAAACCAACCTACCTACCCACCAACCAACCAACCTACCTACCATCAAACCAAACTACCTACCAACCTACTAACCTACATATCATCAAACCAACAACCTACCAACCTACTAACCAACCTACCTACCAACCTACTAACCTACCTACCAACCAACCTACCTATCTACCAAACCTACCTACCCATCAACCAACCAACCTACCTATCTACCAAACCTACCTACCCACCAACCTACCTACCCATCAACCAACCAACCTATCTACCTACCAACCAACCTACCTACCTACATATACCTACCCAACACCTTACACCACCAGCCTACGTGCTTGCTACCACACTGCCTGCTAGTCTCCTTGCTTGACCGGTATCCATGGCATTTCCTCCCAGTTCCTGCCAGCGCTGTTTCTACCCAGATTTTGCATTCAAACTAAGGAACATCGCGACTACACAAGCAAAAAGAGGAGGAGGAGGAAGAGGAGGAAGAAGAATAACACAAAGGAATACAAAGGACTTACAAACTGCAACAGACCTATTGTTTCTTACAGGGAAGTTTGGATATCTACATTGCTAAGCGACTAACTACTAGGTAAAGACAATTATAGTAATGCAGAAGGAGGAGGAGGAGGAGGAAGAGGAGGAGGGAGAAAGAAGGAGGAGGAGGAGGAGGAATACAAAGGAATACAAAGGAGAACAAACTGCAACAGACCTATTGGTCCTTACGGGGCAGTTTGGATATCTAAAACTACTAATCTACTGACTACGAGATAAGGACTATGAGAAAAGGATAGCAAAGAAGAAGGCTCCTCCCCACCCACCACTCCCTCCAGCTAATGCTGGCATGGAAACAGATAGGAAAACAGGAGGAGGAAGCGGAGGAGGAGGAGAAAGAAGGAGGAGGAGGAGGAGGAGGAGGAAGCGGAGGAGGAGGAGAAAGAAGGAGGAGAAGGAGGAGGAGGAGGAGGAAGCGGAGGAGGAGGAGAAAGAAGGAGGAGGAGGAGGAGGAGGAAGCGGAGGAGGAGGAGAGAGAAGGAGGAGGAGGAGGAGGAGGAGGAGGAGGAGGAAGAGGAGGAGGAGGAGGAAGCGGAGGAGGAGGAGAAAGGAGGAGGAGGAGGAGGAGGAGGAGGAGGAGGAGGAGAAAGAAGGAGGAGGAGGAGGAGGAGTACAAAGGAGTACAAAGGAAATCAAGCAACAACATATCTAGTGACCCTTCTAGGTTGTTTGTCCTCCAAAGCACTGAGGATCAAGTGTCCAAACAGTGGTTTAGAGTGGGTAAGGGAACATTGGAAAGGGAATTACTGCCCTGGAACTAATGTCCGTGGCAGGATTAGGAAGTTAGTAGAGGACAGATGGGTTAGTAACTGAGGGGGGGATAAAATAAAGTTATTCATTTACAAACGCAGTCAGTCGCGGGTTTGATGCAAGATATTTGTCTAGGCGGAGTTTAAATGAATCAACAGTGATGCAGTCTATAACGAGGAGGAGGAGGAGCAGAAGCAGAGCAAGTAGTAGAAGAAGAAGAAGCATAAGCAGAAGCAGACATAAGAAGAAACCTAGACCATATGCTTGCATTCGTTTATTCAAGTGCATTGGGGTTTGTAATTGATGATTGATGTTAAGAACGGGGTGTTACTTAATATATAATACTCTGTCTAGCCATATATACTGTATAATCTCCTAACCACATCTTAGTACCTATACTTTTTGCCAGCTATTATCTCGTGTTTATATTCCGTGGGGTTGCCAGTGGTTGTTCTGCCAGCTCCTAAATATACGTTCTCCTCCTGCTTGGGGTTATAAGCAGCTCTAGTCTGATCCTGCCTTTAGGAACCAATTTTAGACAAAGGAGAAATTAGTCCAGACATTAAAAACAATAAATAAACAAGGACCAAGTAACACTAATATCAGCAATAACAACACTAACAACTAAACGGGCATTCGGTAGAGCGCATACCTCTGCCTCTTCTGGCTTTGTCATCAGACAGAAATAACAAGACAAAATAAACATAAATGTACAGCAATGACACCAGGGTGACAGATGATCCGGATCGCCTCTTAAAATTAATCACTTCTTCCTTAGCACATAAATTATCCTATCTGTCCACCAACATTCGTGAAAATCGGTTCATAGCTTTGTGAAGACATATTGTTTACAGATAAACCAACAGACAGACAAACAAACGGAGGCAAAAACATAACCTCCGTCAAACTTCGTTGGCTGAAGTAATAATCGGTAATCTGCTGGCTGAATTTCTGTGTCTAGCAGTTTGTTTGTCTGGTTTGCTCTATGTATTTCCTTACCTATTTAATATAACTGTTTTACTGTCAGTATTTCTGCATCTATTCCACCTATATAATACCTGTTCTATTGTTTATATTTCTACATCTATTCCACCTATATAATATCTGTTCTATCTATCTATCTATTGCCTGACGCCGTGATCCCCGAAGGGGTGGCCACGAACGAACCGCCCCCATGCACTTCTGTCCCCAGTCAGTCGACGCCCCTCCCCCCAACCAGCACCGCCTTCATTCATGTAGTTCCTCACTCCATCCTTCCACCTCATATTCGGTCTACCTCTCCCCCTCTGTCCCTCCACCTCGCTCTCGTACACCCTCTTAGTCATTCTCTCGCTTTCCATACGTTCCATATGGCCGAACCATCTCAAGTTGTTCCTTTTCACACTTTCCAGCACATCTACCTCCACACCACACCTCCTTCTTACTTCCTCATTAGTCTGTCTATCCCTCCATGTAATTCCGCACGCACTCCTTAAGTAATTCATTTCCACTGCTCTCACTCTTGGTCTGAGTCTCTCAACCAACGTCCATGCTTCGCTTCCGTAAGTCAGTGTCGGGATTACCACACTGTCATGCAAGGACTTCTTCACTTCCATACTGACCACCCTATTTCTTGTTACTGCTTTTAGCATTCCTACAACCCTCTTCCCCTGTTGTACCCTCTCCCGCACCTCTTCATCCATAGTCCCATCTTTACTCAACACACTGCCCAGATACTTAAAAGAGTTGACGATCTCCATAGCCTGACCGTTCAGCTTCACCTCACACTCTGTGACTTCACCCCTTTCGAAGACCATAACCTTGCTCTTCCCCGTATTTACCTTCAAATTCCGTTTTTCGCACACTGTTCCAAACTCATTTACCAGACCCTGCAACTCCCATTCATTATCACTCATCAGAACTGTATCATCCGCAAACAGCAGTATAGGTAGCTTCCACTCAATTCCCTCCCTTTTCAGCGATACACCAACATCCACTGCTCTTGATAGTATTTCTTTCATAACTCCATCCATATATACAGTAAACAACCACGGGGACATCACACACCCCTGTTTCAAACCAACATTCAGGTCAAAGAACTCGCTCTGCTCACTCTCCACACGTACTGCCGCCTTTGCAGCCTCATACATGCTCTTCACTGCTTTCAGCAACTTGCCCTCTACTCCGTATATTCTAAGTACTTTCCACAAACCTTCTCTATCCACTCTGTCATAGGCCTTCTCCAAGTCCATAAAGGCAACATACACCTTTTGTTTCTTCTCCAGATACTTCTCCACAACACAATTCAGGGTAAAAATCTGATCTACACATCCTCTTCCCTTCCTAAAGCCTCCCTGCTCGTCGCCTATCCATTTCTCCGTTCTCACTCTCACTCTCTCAATCACTACCCTACTGTATACCTTCCCTACTACGCTTAGAAGACATATTCCTCGGTGGTTACCACACACTCCTCTTTCCCCTTTGCCCTTATATAGGGGGACTATTATGCCAGTCTTCCAGTCATCGGGTGCACTCCCCTTCTCCCATGCTAGTTTGCACATTTTCCATACCCATTCTATCACTATCTCACCACCATACCTCAACATTTCCCCACACACTCCATCTATAATATCTGTTCTATTGTTTATATTTCTACATCTATTCCACCTATATAATACCTGTTCTATTGTTTATATTTCTACATCTATTCCACCTATATAATATCTGTTCTATTGTTTATATTTCTGTATCTATTCCACCTATATAATATAATTATGTTCTATTGTTTATATTTCTGCATCTATTCCACCTATATAATATCTGTTCTATTGTTTATATTTCTGCATCTATTCCACCTATATAATATCTGTTCTATTGTTTATATTTCTGCATCTATTCCATCTATATAATATATGTTCTATTGTTTATATTTCTGCATCTATTCCACCTATATAATATCTGTTCTATTGTTTATATTTCTGTATCTATTCCACCTATATAATATCTGTTCTATTGTTTATATTTCTGCATCTATTCCACCTATATAATATATGTTCTATTGTTTATATTTCTGCATCTATTCCACCTATATAATATCTGTTCTATTGTTTATATTTCTGCATCTATTCCACCTATATAATATCTGTTCTATTGTTTATATTTCTGTATCTAGTCTGCCTAAATATCTTCCTACTATTAATATGTTTGTATGTACTTTACCTATCTTTTCTGTCTTGCTTGCATTCCTTCAACTTGCCAGATCTTGAAATATCGTCAATCTTCCTGTATAGTAACCGGGTCCATGTCATCTCAACCAGTAGACCATTTCAACTAGTGCCAAATTAACCCAGACCAACCAAACCAGTGCCAAAATATTGTACTAACCTAACCTAACCTAACCTTTACCTAACCTAACCGTATTGGTTGATTTGGTACTGGTTGAGAGCTACTGGTTGAGTTGACCGGTCACCATCGTAACCTTATTTTCTCAGCATATAACATTATCTATTTTTGTCTGCGGTTTATATGCGTGTATGTAGCCTCTATACCGATATTATATGCGTGTATGTAGCCTCTATACCGATATTATATGCGTGTATGTAGCCTCTATACCGATATTATATGCGTGTATGTAGCCTCTATACCGATATTATATGCGTGTATGTAGCCTCTATACCGATATTATATGCGTGTATGTAGCCTCTATACCGATATTATATGCGTGTATGTAGCCTCTATACCGATATTATATGCGTGTATGTAGCCTCTATACCGATATTTTTCGTCTTGTTTGCATTCCTTCTGCTTGCCAGATCGTAAAATATCGTATATCTTCCTGTATTTTAACCTTCTTGTCCCTGTATACATGTTCATCTATTTTTGTCTGCGGTTTATATGCGTATATGTAGCCTCTATACCGATATTTTTCGTCTTGTTTGCATTCCTTCTGCTTGCCAGTTCCTAAATATATCTTCCCTCTTCCTGCTTGGCGTTATAAGCAGCACCTGTCTGTCTCTGAGAGTCTGAGTGACGAGGCTTGCTTTACAAACATACTATAGACAACGCAAACATTATTCCAGCTGCCAACAACAAGAGCAACATTAACGAAAGGAAAACAAAAGAATATTATTACCAATTAAATTATAATGTAAAACTTGCAAAATAAACCAATCAAAACAGGGACGACACAATATATAGACAACAGGACTTAAAACAATCTCGCTGTTACTACAATCATCATCATCATCTTCATTATCATACAAGTTCTAATTCACTCAGGCAATCAGAATACTAAGTTCACATTATACAAGACAAACACAGCAGCAACAACAACAACAACAACAACAACAACAACAAATCACGACCCCAATTACAATCATCATCCCAATTATCATGCCAACTGTAATTCACTCACCCCAATTACAATCATCATCCCAATTATCATGCCAACTGTAATTCACTCACCCCAATTACAATCATCATCCCAATTATCATGCCAACTGTAATTCACTCACCCCAATACAATCATCATCCCAATTATCATGCCAACTGTAATTCACTCACCCCAATACAATCATCATCCCAATTATCATGCCAACTGTAATTCACTCACCCCAATTACAATCATCATCCCAATTATCATGCCAACTGTAATTCACTCACCCCAATACAATCATCATCCCAATTATCATGCCAACTGTAATTCACTCACCCCAATTACAATCATCATCCCAATTATCATGCCAACTGTAATTCACTCACCCCAATACAATCATCATCCCAATTATCATGCCAACTGTAATTCACTCACCCCAATTACAATCATCATCCCAATTATCATGCCAACTGTAATTCACTCACCCCAATACAATCATCATCCCAATTATCATGCCAACTGTAATTCACTCACCCCAATACAATCATCATCCCAATTATCATGCCAACTGTAATTCACTCACCCCAATACAATCATCATCCCAATTATCATGCCAACTGTAATTCACTCACCCCAATTACAATCATCATCCCAATTATCATGCCAACTGTAATTCACTCACCCCAATTACAATCATCATCCCAATTATCATGCCAACTGTAATTCACTCACCCCAATACAATCATCATCCCAATTATCATGCCAACTGTAATTCACTCACCCCAATTACAATCATCATCCCAATTATCATGCCAACTGTAATTCACTCACCCCAATACAATCATCATCCCAATTATCATGCCAACTGTAATTCACTCACCCCAATACAATCATCATCCCAATTATCATGCCAACTGTAATTCACTCACCCCAATTACAATCATCATCCCAATTATCATGCCAACTGTAATTCACTCACCCCAATTACAATCATCATCCCAATTATCATGCCAACTGTAATTCACTCACCCCAATTACAATCATCATCCCAATTATCATGCCAACTGTAATTCACTCAGTCAAAAATCGCATCAAGTCCATAATATAACGAACCAACAACAATAATAATTACAATAACAACAATAATAATTACAATAACAACAACAAGAATAACAACACATTATCTACCACTAACATAATTATCACGTCGATTATCATGCAAGCTCTAATTCCTGCAGTCAATAAACCCAACGAGTCCCTAATAAACCAAACAACAACAACAACAACAACAACAACAACTAAAATCACTATAGGTAGCGCCAACGAACTTGACAATAATGTTGATCCCTGACCTCTCTGTAACTCAAAAGGGCCTAGAGCAAACTGGCTGTAAATATCCACACCCATTTCCTGGTGGACTCTTCCCAAATGATAGAAACGTCAGCCCGATTGATTTAATTAATTTCGAGTTATTAGAAGTTAAGGGGTCAAGATTATTGCCAAGTTCACAGGCGCTACCTTTTTTATACCACTATTCTACGTATTAACCCAATTATCATGCAAACTAAAAGTCCCTCAGTGACATAAGAGCACCAAAACAACAACAGCAACAACAACAACAACAACAACAACAACAACACACACACACACAGACAAACTCAAGATAACAAAGTACCCTCGCACTAAGCCCTCCCCAGTAGCGGTCATGTTGAGATATACTATTGTACAAAGGAGTACAAAGGAAATCAAGCAACAACAGGTCTAGTGACCCTTCTAGGCTGCTTGTCCTCCAAAACACTGAAGATCAAGTGTCCAAACAGTGGTTTAGAGTGGGTAAGGGAACATTGGAAAAGGAACTACTGCCCTAGAACTAATGTCCGTGACAGTACTAGGAAGTAAGTAGGGGACATATGGGTTAGTAACTGAGGGGAAGAAAAAATAAAGTTATTCATTTACAAACGCAGTCAGTCGCGGGTTTGATGCGAAATATTTGTCTAGGCGGAGTTTAAATGAATCAACAGTGCTGCAGTCTATAACGTCTCAGGGAAGCCCATTCCACAAGTTGACAACTCGATTGAAGAAGAAATTCTTAGATTCGTGTGAGTTAAAAGATTTACCAATAATTTTGCAACCGTTTCCCCGCGTGTAATTAGATTGGTCGATAGTGAAGTACTTACTACAGTTCATATTGTCGATGCCTTTCATGATTTTGAACACTTGAATTAAGTCACCTCTTAATCTGCGCTGGGTTAAAGGAAATAGATTTAATTCTCTAAGACGCTCTTCGTATGGTTTGTTCTTTAGGCTAGGTATCATTTTGGTAACTCTACGTTGAACTCGTTCTAGCTTGTTTATGTCTTTTTGGTAATAAGGGCACCAGCATTGAACCAGTATTCCAGAAGAGGGCGGACTAAGGAATTGTAAAGGGTTAGGATAACGTCTTTGGATTTATGCTCAAATGACCTGCCTATAAAGCCAATTATTTTGTTTGCCTTTTTAACAACTTCTGAACATTGTTGACTCGGTTTTAGGTTACTCGATATTGTTACTCCCAGATCGGTTTCTCTGTTTACATTCTTAAGCTGAGTGCCATTCATCGAATAGTTTGCTTTCTCATTTAGGTATCCGATATGTAGTACTTTACATTTATCTGCATTGAAACTCATTTGCCAAATTTGAGCCCAATGTGACAATTTATCTAGATTGTGTTGCATATCGTCAACTTGATCTTTTGAGAGTACGCTATTTGCAATTTTTGTATCGTCAGCAAATTTTGAGATTGTACAGGTGAGACCCTCATCTATGTCGTTGATGTAAATTAGAAAGAGAATTGGTCCTAGTACCGATCCCTGGGGTACCCCGCTACTTACATTGGTCCATTTAGATGCCTTACCGTTTATGACTACTCTTTGCTTTCTGTCGCTGAGCCAATTTTCTATCCATTTCAACACACCGTCTTGTATTCCATGCGCTTTTAGTTTTAGCAGTAAACGTTTGTGGGGAACTTTGTCAAAGGCCTTTTGAAAATCAAGGTATATAATATCTACAGCTTTACTCTCATCGTAGAGGTTGAGGATATCGTGGAAGAAGTCTAAGAGGTTTGTTAAACAGGAACGTTTTTTACGAAAGCCGTGTTGAGTATCTTTAAGTATGTTATTTTCCTCTAAGTAATTTACGAGTCTGTCTCTTATGACCGTTTCTAGCATTTTACATACAACTGAGGTTAAGCTAATTGGACGATAGTTACTGGGTAGGGATTTGCTGCCTTTTTTGAATATCGGTGTTACGTTGGCTATCTTCCACTGATCAGGCATAGTTCCAGACTGCAAGGATTTATTGAATAGTAATGTCAGTGGTTTGGAGAGCTCATCCTTAGCTTCCTTTAGAACTCTAGGCGAGATTGTATCAGGTCCAGGCGTTTTATTTACCTTGAGTTTATCTAAACAATTCAATACTTCTCTCTCTGTAACGGTGATATTGCTTAGAACATCTGAATTATCAATCTGAATCGGCGATGGTGTAGGGATATCACTCAGGTCTTCTGTTGTAAAAACTGATGCAAAGAAGGTATTGAGGGCATTACTCATTTGTACTTCGTCTTTGGTGTATTCTCCATTTTCATCGACTAACGGTCCAACAGTTGAAGTAACTACTTTTTTCTTTCTGATATAACTATAGAATTCTTTCGGGTTTGTTTTACTTTGATTCGCAATATGTAACTCTAGGGTCTTTTTACTTTGCTTAATTAACTTTTTGGCTTTGCGTCGTAGCTCTACAAATTTCACCCGTTCTTCGTCATTTTGTGAGGATTTTAATCTATCATTAGCAAATTTTTTAGCAAGCAGGCAGTTTGAAATATCTTTATTCCACCATTTGGGCTTATTATTATGGCCTGGACGCCGTATTTTCGATGGTATGCAGTCTTGCACTGCTTTTAGGTAAGTGGTTTCGAATAACTTCCAAGATGTATTTATGTCGTTATTGTTAATTAAAAAGCTCCAGTCAGTTTCTTTAAACATAGCTCCAAGTTTATGAAAGTTTGCTTTCTTGAAATTAGGGACTTTTTCGATGCTACTATTTGGTTCGTTACTAGTAAAGTTTAAAGTGAAAGTAATCGTACGATGGTCGCTGTTACTGAATTCATCACCAACATTCAAATTCTCTATTAATTCTTCTTTTGTTGCAAGTACAATGTCAAGAACGTTATTACCACGGGTCGGTGTTCGAACAAATTGATAAAGCGAACTCTCTTGCAAGTTCGTATACAAGTCATGTCCGGAGTGTGAAGTAAGAGTATCGCCCCACTTGGTCACAGGTAAATTAAAGTCGCCAATAAATACGGTATCTTGTGAGTTACTTACATCTGCAATTTGTTCATAAATTTCTTGGTCAGTTTGCACTGATTGAGCTGGAGGTCTGTATATTAATGCAAGTATTATTTTTGTACCTTTATTATTCTTTATTAGCACAAAAGATGTGTCGACGTTCACAATTTGAGGTTTTGACAAGAGGGTCGGGTTAAGACTTTCTTTGATATAAAATAAAACGCCACCTCCATTTTTGTTTATTCGGCTTTTCTCAAACATTACATAACCGGGAAGTGAATACTCTGCTAAAAAGTCTCTATCTACTGTATTGAGCCAAGATTCTGTTATACCAATCACATCATAATTTTCAGTAAACACTAGTTCCTCTAAATCTGAAAATTTATTGCGTATGCTACGAGCGTTTGCATAGAAAACCTTTAAAGTTGCGGTTTTAGAACTCACAGAACGTTCTTTAATCAAATTTTTGGTTCCGGTCGGATCTACATTTACATTCATGGCTGACATCGGTCCTCGGTCGTTATCCCTGGCGGTTTTGAATTTGGGTCGTGTTGGTGGAGCTTTATCCAAATTCGCGGTTCTTGACAAATTAGCATTTAATTCCTTCGCAGGTTGCCGCCCTCGCTGTCTTCGGTCCTCCTTCCTGGTTGTCCTGTGCTGAGTCGATTTCTTCTCCGAAAATCCTTCACCGCATCGTTGAGAAGACGCCCAAAACGTGCTGCTCCCACCTGGTTCAGATGAACTCCATCGTCCGAAAACAAATAGTCATCGTAGTAGAAATTGTCCCAGGTGTCGACGAATCCTACGTTTTCCTTCCTGCAGAGGTTTGCTAGACAACGATTTGTGCTGGTGGCTATGTTGTAAAATCGGCTCTCTACACCAAGCCGGGGGACGATTCCTGAGACGATGATCCTTGATGACTTCTCCTTAAACGACTTGATCAGCTGCTGGTACTTTAAAAGCAAATCTTCCGACCGGGTTCGCTGTACATCGTTGGATCCAACGTGGATGACGTACATTGTATTAGCAGGGGCCAGCTTAGATACTTCGTCAACTGCAGCAACTACGTCGTCCACACCACCACCAGGGATACAAAAACGCTTCCTGGTCTTAGGTGATCTGGCGCAAAATTCTGTGAGCTGACCACGTATCATCTAGTCTCCCACGAGCCGGACTTCTTCTATTTCCGCTTCGTCATCTGAGTCTGCGAGTATCTGGAAGCGGTTTTGACACTCGGTAATCGGTATGGGTTTCCTGGTCTTGGGGCAAACGTTGTTCCTCACGACACGGAAGTTGTCTTGAGGGGGAAGAGAGTTACTATTTCTTTCTTGAGTATCGGAACCATCAGATGAAATGGCTACTGCAGGCGTTGAATTGTTGGCAGTTGACGTTGGGGCGTTGGTGGCTGCTGGAGTTGCGGTGACAATTGAAGTTTGTGGTACTCCAACGTTGAGTGTTGCAAACTCTTGGAGTGATTCCAGCTTCATGGTGAGGACGTTGATCTTGTTGTAGGCTTCATCTAATTTCACTGTCAAATTCTCTCGTTGCTGGCAGAGACGGCAGACTTGAAGATCGACAGTAACAAACATGGACTCACCAAACTTACCGGCGCAGTTCGTACAAGTGCGAGGCATGGTAACAGTCAGTTTCTTCAGATCACTTCACTCACTTTAAGACACTTAACTCACTTTAAAACACTTAACTCACTTTAAAACACTTCACTCACTTTAGAAACACTTCAATCACTTCAACCGAAAACAAAAAATTTGAGATACGCAGAATTAGGCTTCCAGGGGCGATAGCCTAACCAAAAGTTTAAAAAAAAAAAGTGCGCGGAATTTCGGTGAGTGTCCTGGGTTCGAGTCCTTGGAGTGCCACATGTATTTGTTGTTGTTGTTGTTGTTGTTCCCTAAGCTGCCTGGCCGAACAGCCCCGAGCCCCTGAGGAAGGCCATGGCCACGATCGGGCTTTCCCACAGAGCTCTCATTGAGTGTAGGTTGTGTTGTTGGCGTAAGTGGTTGTGTGAAATGCAGTCTTCTATGATGTGTTTAATGGTATGGGGAGCCGTGTTACATCCCGGGCAGGCGTCGACAACGGAGTCATCCAGTCTCTTCTGATAGCTCAGGAGAGCTGGATGGTGTCCGCATCTCAGCCTGGCCAGGTGGACTCTGTCCTCGCGAGGGAGGGAGGATTCGGAAGGATGGATTTCGGGAGGTCGTGCATGCAGCTGCGTGTTGTCTGTGAGTGAGTGGATGGATTGGCGAGAGATATGAGTATGGATGTGCTTCTGGAAGTTGGTTCGGGGTGGGCAGGGAGGGAGAGAGGACAATAATTGTGTGTGATACCGTGTGCTGGGTGTTGTTTTGATATGTCTTGGTGTCTGTGGGTGTGTTGCCATGTAGTTTAGTGGGTGGTCTTGGTTCGTGGAGGCTGCTGCCAGGAATTGAGTGCCTCTCATGTCCAGATGGTCTTTGACTTTGAGGATTTTTGTTTCTTGATGTAGATGATCTGTGGGTGTAGTAGCTGTGCAGCCTGTAATGATCTTCAGGGCTTTGTTTTGAATAGTCTGTAAGGTCTTATGATGTGTTTCAGCTAGGTTAGAAGCCCAGGCTGGGCTTGCGTATTCCATTACTGATCTTATGTATTGTTTATATACTGTGGTGGTAGTTTCTTTGTTGTGTCCAAATTTTGTGTGAGCAAGTGACCTGAGGGCGTTAAGTCTGGGTGTCAGTTTCTTTTTAATGTTTGTGGTGTGCTGTTTGAATGTCATATGAGTATCATATGTTACTCCTAGGATTTTGGGTGTGTGTGTATGTGTTAGGGGTGTGTTGTTTATGGTGAGTTGGGGGATGTATTCGTGTTCACCTGTCCAGCTTGTGAGCAGGGTTGCGGTGGATTTGGCTGGGGCTAGATTAAGTCTGTTTGTAGTGCACCAGCCATGTAGTGTGTTGAGATAGGGTTGAAGGAGATCTGTTGCTCTTCTTGGGTCATGGTGTGTGCATGTGAGTGTTATGTCATCTGCATAGGAGGCTAAGTTTATTTGGGGAGTATTGGGTGTAGTTATATCGCGCATGTACAGATTGAAGAGTGCGGGCGATAGGACGGATCCTTGTGGGACTCCGCTTGGAAAGTCTCCGATTCTAGACGACTGACCGGCAAAAGACACGCGCGCACATCCGCCTGCTAGGAAGCCGGCCAGCCACCTTTCTGTGTTGCTGTGCATGTTTGTGTTGTAGATTTTGTTTGTTAGGTTGTGGCGTGGGATGGCATCGAAGGCTTTACTAATGTCGAGTGTGGCTAATAGTGATCTGTGTGGTGGTCTAGCTGAGTTGATGCCGTCAAAAGCTCTTTGTGTAAGGTCTGTGAGAAGAGTGTTTGTGGAGTGCAGTGGCCTAAAGCCATGTTGTGTTGGAGCTAGGGGTAGGTCGGGTGTAATTAGTTGTAATACTAGGCGTTCCATGACTTTGGAGGGGG
>JBAKBP010035183.1:0-19827 GCA_037953745.1 Lithodes maja | reverse complement strand
AGGTACTTTGCATTCCCTATCTTGTCCACGCTGTCGTCAACTCGAGGCAAAGGGTAAGGGTTGGTAGTGGTCAAGCCATTTAGCCTACGAAAATCTATGCAGAACCGCACCTTGCCGTCAGGTTTTGGCTGCAACGTGACGGGTGATGTCCACTTCACATAACCTTCAGTGATCATCCCTCTCTCAACCATGTACTTTAACTCCTCCCGTAAAGCTGGCAACTTTACCGGGGGCACACGGTAGGGCACTGACTTGAAGGGCACATTATCACCGACGTCCACGTCGTGCGTTACCTGAGTAGTGAGACCTGGGTGTTCGGCGAAAACAGAGGGGTATGACCTGAACAGGCCTAGGACAGCAGCACCCTGGTGCTCAGGCAGGTGACTTACAGCTTGCCTAGCCTCTTGTTCAGTATTCCCCGCCCACTGTTCCGCGGAAATGACACAGTCCCAGCTATCCTCCTCAGCAGCATGACTGTCCCCACCTCCTTCTCCACCCTGGCCGCTGCAGGCCAGCACAGGGACAGTGAGAGGCTCTGAGGGGCGTCTCACATACTCTTTCATGAGGTTAACATGACATAACTGATGTTTTTTTCTACGGTCAGGTGTTGCAACGAGATAATCAAGGTCGGACAGTTTCTTAGCCACCACATACGGCCCAATAAACTTGGCAGAAAGGGGGTGTCCAGGCAAAGGTAAAAGCAACATTACCTCCTGACCCACCGAAAACTCCCGAAGCTTCACCTTGGCGTCATACTGGTGCTTCATGACCGCCTGTGCATTAACCAAGTTATTACCTGCCGCTGCCATGCAACCTATAAGTCTCTCCCGGCTCTCAAGGATATATTTAAGTACAGACCCCGGCTTCTCTTCGCCCTCCCAGATCTCTTTCACCATACTTAAAGGTCCTCTCACATTATGGCCAAAGACTAGTTGATTTGGACTGAACCCCAGGCTCTCTCCTGGGACTTCACGTGCAGCGAACAGAACATACGGCAGACCCAAATCCCAATCAGTGTCATGTTCTGCACAGTAACAGCGTAGCATACTCTTCAGGGTCGAGTGCCACCGCTCCAAGACTCCCTGACTCTCGGGATGGTAGGCTGACGACACTACAGAACATATACCGTGCAACTGAAGGGTTTGCTTGAACAATTTGGATGTAAAATTGCTCCCCTGGTCTGACTGCACCTCACGTGGAAATCCATAACGGGAACAGAACAATAATAAGTTTTTAACAACTGCCTTTGCCGAGCCGTTTCTCATGGGGTATGCGTCCGGGTATCTCGTAGCCACATCCATGATTGTCAACAGGAATTTATTGCCACTACTAGTAGGCGGGAAAGGGCCAACCAAATCTACTACAACTTTGCTGAACGGAGGCCCGGTGACAGGTATGGGAAACAAAGGTGCCTTCGGGATTGTCTGGTTAGGCTTCCCCGTTGTCTGGCAGGTCGCACACCCAGCCACCCATGCACAGACATCAGCCTTGACCCCAGGCCACCAGAAAAACCTGCCCAATGCCGCCAATGTTTTTGTTACCCCCAAATGACCCGCCACCGGCACATCATGCGCCAGACACAATAAGGACTCTCTATACTTATTTGGAACAACCACCTGGTCTACTACCCTCACACCGCCCTCCCACTTCGATTTGGGGTCTAGAAATCTGCGGTACAATATCCTGTTGAGCCTAAAGAAATCTCCCGGCTTCGCATCCCCATCTTCCTCCAACTCTATGGCACCATTGCTATAACGAGCTAGGCTAGCGTCTTGCAGCTGCTGCTCACTAATGTCCCTGGGCGTCAATGCATCAAGATGGTTTTGTAATAAGACATTACCCCGGCTAGTAGGCTCTACTGCCTTAGTGGCTCTCGCTACAGCTCTTGCCTCACGCGAAGTCTTACCCAACTCTGCCTTGTTACACACCATATCTGGGCCAGAGTCAACTCCCGTGTTTATTATAGGTCCAAGTACCGAATCACCGAGAAGTGCAGCAGAATCAATGTCCCTTTTCCTGCCCTTAGCAACCTTCTCCTGATCCTTCCTCCACTGTCCCCGAGGTTGAGTGCTAGGCTGTGCAGGAGCCGCAGAGCGAGATCGGGTTACCACACAGGCCATCTCATCCTGTTGGCACCTCCCAACCCATTCCCGATTCTCACCATCCACGTCGGCCGCCCTCTCGGCAACGACTAAGGGTGGAGTCCCGGAAGTGGGCACCGCAAAGTCGTTGCCGAGAAGAAGGTCGACGCCCTCAACTGGCAAACACTCAACGATCCCTACATCCAGCTCCCTGCACACCTCTCCCACTCTCAACTCCAACCTCACAAGTGGGTATGACCTCGTAGCATTTATACCCTGCACCACAACAACTCTGGCCGCATTTATCGGTTTCCCTGTGAAGTTCCTCAACAAAGTTTGCGAAGCCCCCGTATCCCTCAGCAAGTCAACCCTCCGTAGTTCACAAACCCGTGCCCCCGATGGCTACAGAAAGTGTCCCGGACAGGTGTCGAGCCTTCCGTACGCTTCTTTACCGCGTGTGCCTCAGCTGCTGACAACCTACCCCGGGCAGTTGCTGCAGCCTTCAGAGACACACCGATACTGTGAACCAATGACACCGGCTTAGCGGGAGTGTTACTAGGGCACTCACGTGAATAATGGCCTAGCTTCTGACATTTGTAACATTTCACATCCCCAATGGGCTTCTTCCCTTGTGCGGGGGAAGAAGGGGCCTGACCTTTAGTAAACGGGAGAGGCTTGTGTTTGTAGGTGTTATTAGGTGCAATGCTTTTAGTGTGGTTATGTGTGTCATAGGATTTGTTATTATCGAAAACTCTGGTGGGTGGGGTATAGCGCCCCTTCTGCCCTGACCCAGCCCTCTGAGCGGCACCGCAACCACGAATCAATGATAATCTGAAGTCTGCCATCTTGGCAGCCTCCTCTACTGTCTTGGGACATTTTTCCTTAATGTTCAGCGTTAGATCGGTTCCAGTGCATTTGTAAAACTGTTCCAGATAGAAAAGTTGCTTAATTTCCTCAGCCGACTCTGCGTGCTCGGACCGAAACCAGTTATTACATGCATCTGTTAAGTCCCGTGCGTGCTCCATAAAACTGACGTCGCTCTTCTTATTCACGCCACGGAACTTCAATCTATAAGTTTCGGGTTGCAGTTCGTAGGCCCGGAGCACAGCCTCCTTCACCAGTCCATACACTACACTCTCGTCCAGTGACAGTGCATCGTAGGCTTTCAACCCCTTACCCACTAGACGTGATGAAACTAATGCTGCCCATTTAACCTCCGGCCAGTCATACTCACGACACTTCTTTTCGAAACGAGCAAAAAACTCAGTCACTGCTGTCTCATCAAATGCGGGTACTAACTTAATTAAATGCGAAAGTGAGTCTGTAACCCGGTGCCCACCACCGAGATGACGCCCCGTGGTCTCTACTCTAGACTTCTCGACATCCATTTCAGCCTGGTACCTGGTTGCATCCTGATTGGCTTGGATTCTAGCAACCTCTATGCGTTCTATACTAGCCTGTTGTATCTGAGTCTCCTGCAGCTTAATCCGTTCTATACTAGCCTGTTGACTCTCTTGCAACTTAAGCTTAGCTAGTTCTAGCTGAAATAACATCTCAGGAGACAGGCCTGGGGGGGGAGAGCACAAAATGGGGGATCCACACCGAGACGTGTTTACGGGTAAGCCAGCTTGCCATTGAGAACCCTCCTGCTGCATCGTGCTAAGACTCGCTGGCTGAGGGCCCAGCTCAGGGGTAGAGTGGAATGGAGGCTTGGAGGGAACCCCCCAAGACCCCACTCCACCCACCGCCCCATCGCCATCACCCAACAAACATGCCACCAAATTCTTCTTGGGCCAACTGTCAGGACAGTCCCGCCCCAAAACCGTGGCTAAACAGCGAAGACCGTAACAATCAATAGCCTGCAGGCGCTGTTCGGTCAAAGGTGTCTGCAAAAATGCCCGGGCATCCCTCTCTCCACTTATAACACTCCCCTCCCTAAATATCTGTTGTACTTGCTGGTCACTAGGCTGTACCGTGTTATCCTCCCCCGTAAATGATGAGTCATTAGACATAGTGCTGGTTATACAATTGCTGTTCATAAAAAAAAAAAAAGTGCTTATTACTAATTGCAGTCTCGACTCACAAAATGTTAAAGATGCTTGAATGACTCTACTCTAGACACCCCTAACGAAACAATCTGCAAGTCCACCAATACAATAATGACACAATAAAAATTCCTCCAATATGCAAGAAAATTCTAGCCAGCTCTACTAGGTAGCATAGAATAGTTCTCCAAAAAACATGTGATAGGATACTACTGAATCTTGTGCAAGGTCGCCATTTTGTTACGGCTGGATCGGCAATACATATTCGGGATTCTTGATCGTAGGACAGAAATGGCTTATGTGACAACGACACGCTCGATTCCAGTCCCAAATACTATATGCTCCAGACAACAAAAGCACCAACGCCCTACAGAGTTATCGTCTATGGTAACGAGGTACCTTAACTCGGCGAAAGTGTACAACAGGGGTAGGCTATGAGGCTAAACTCCCTCAGACATTTATAGGTTACGTTATTACTGAAGAAATGCAATACTCAAGAAACTACGTTAATATTAAGCCTCTAATAATGTAGAATAGAAGCAGGCTAAAGGTATGACAGTGAAATGCTAAATGACAAATGTACACGCCTACTTGAAAGCGCGTGCACTAGAATAACTGTCCCCTACTAACATGCACTAGCATGTAGCATACAAGATGTTCATGATCCAGTAGATACCTAATAATACACATGGAAGGAACATAAATAGTAGTCACTTATTATAAGAATGAATCTATACTTGGAATAACTAAAAGGTTGCAGGCAACAGTACTGCGCCGGTAGCCTACTACCGCATAGGCTACTTCGCTTCTCTCACTCTGTCTCCCCTCTGAGTCCGTATGCGCCCTACGCAACAGAACTCCGGACACAGCAGCAAAACGACAGTGCAGTTAATTGATACATGAAAGTATTAATAGTGTTGTCTTGTGTGTGAGTAATGTGTATTGTAAAGTGTTACATACATAAACTTAAAGAGAGCTGCAATGCATAGTAAAATAAAGATATAACCCACTCATCATCCCCATGTGTTCTAGCTAGCAGGCCAAGTCACAGGAACAACGAGTCCCAGCACCGAAAGCGAGAACCCAGGAAAAGACTGCAGAGAACACAAGGACAGATAAATTACGTTACTCTACTATACCGGCACTACGAGCGAGCTGTAGTCTCTGGTACTACACTCGCTCCTGGCTCGGTAGGCAAATCAAGGCTAAGTCCTCGCCCCTCTACAGACAACTCCTGGGCATGGTCGGGCTCTTACACATGGCACTAGTCTAGTCACAAATTGGATGATGAGCTGGGCATATAACTCGTGAACATGTAGAACGTTCACCAACTATCCTCATCAAGAAGATCGCTGTTCACATTAACCCCTTAAATCTAATACATGTAAATATATGCTTGTCCTAAGAGTAATACGAGAGGTGAGTGCTGAAACTCCTTTAGGACCTCAAGGGAAGGTTATGCATTTAAATAGAGAGAAGAATGAAATGAGAGTAATGTCGTCAGAGAGAAAGAGTGCAACCGTGAGAAGTTGGGAGAGAGGGCAAGGGATGTTAGAATCTCAAAGGTTCTAGGCAACCTGATCATGGAACACACAGCGAGCCTCCAGGCAATGTGCAGTACGACAACATGGGCAGCCCAGGCAGCATAGGCAGGCGGCAATGGACTACCAACCCTGCCGCGCCTAGCTATAAGCGCAAGGCTGCCAACCGGTACATACGTCTGGCAACCACCCCCCCGGCAGCGTGGCGCATTGCTACCCTCTCGCTCTGAAGCCCAACTCACTCTCTCTCTCTGAACTCCCATTGTCTTATCTATCAACTTCTCTATTGATACTACATATTAAATGGAAGGTCTCGACATGGCTTAAAACAAAACCCACCACTGGTTAGCACATGACGAGACCTTTGCAGAGATACAAAGAACATAGTTATACGTTGTCACACTCAATATAGGCAGCCAGCACGGTACAGCGGTACAGAGGTACCGCACAGTGGCGGTACAGTGGAGTACCAAGGAGTACAATCAGGTTGCGTTGCCACGCACTGGGTGCGTCACAATACATACATATATGTTCTTCACCTCCTTCCAACAGTTTCCTGCTTTCATTCCACTTGGCATTTAATAAGAACATGTTATTCACACCCCACATACCCGGTTATTTATTATATTATCTTCAGAGAATATATTTATACCTTTTATGTAGCTACTGATAAATACTTAGATGTTCTATTATAATTAAATCTTTGTTAAATAGATGTTCTGTACACCGGTTATTATGCACAGTATATTAAACGTTTATCATATCAGATTACTTTGGAAATAATGTTTATGAGCGGTGAAGTGCATACTGAAAACGTTGCATATGGGGACATTGATAGCCTAGTGCTTAGTGAGCGGAATTTCGGTGTGAGTATCCTAGGTTCGAGTCCTTGGAGTACCACATGTATTCATTACTTTCATTGATGTCATTAGTTAGGTTTATTTGTAAATTAATTGGTAAGTTGGTGAAAACAAATATGAATTAAGCTTTAATAACTGTTATTATTATTAATATGTTTATGTATTTATTTATTGTATGTAGATATTTGTGTATTTGCTCCCTAGACCCCGATCAAGCCTGGAAGATTATTTTGTTTGTTTTCATCAAGGATTAAGGGAGCTCAGACGGTATTGTGAGCATAATTTAATGGTTCGGCTCAATGGTTTAAGGAGGGTGTTTAGTTTGCTCTCTAAACCTCTATCAAACTTAAGAAAACACCCACAAGATCCCCCTTCGACATAAATTTGTAAATTTTTCGGTAGAAAAATGTCCCGGCTGAAGGCCGATTCCTCTTCAAATACAGGCTCGCTATCGCTCGCCAGGGAAAAAATTGACACCTAGATGGCACGAAAGGTCTTAATATTGGCAAAGGAATGGGGCAAAAGGTCTGAAAATCGCCAAACTAATGAGGCGAATGTCTTGAAATCACATAACTAATAGGGCTAAACATGAGGGAGGAGGAGAACTCGAAAACCAACTGACTCCCCTAAGACGTCTGACAATACATAGAGTAGATCGATACAATAGTGGGTGGTTCTTTTGAGCGAGGGTTCTCAAGAAGGTTCTTTTAAGTGTTTTATTTTTGTCCGTGGGAGCTTTAAGGAGCAGGAATTGCTTTTTTTCTGAACCCCCTTCTCCCTCGTGTTTAGCCCCATTAGTTTTGAGATTTCAAGACGTTCGGCACATTAGTTTGACGATTTTAACACCTTTCGTCCCATTTCGTTGTCAATTTTAAGACCTTTCCTGCCATTTAGGTCTCGACTTATAATCACAGATCAACTCCTTGATTTTTTGCTCATCTATATGCTTATCATTTTCTTGGGATTCTTCCTTTTCGCCATATTGCTTAGTATTTCTTTCTCAGTAGGCTAGTCATATATATTTGTTCACTTCTATATATTCTATGTTATGTGTATTCCAATATACGAGGACAAATAATATACACAGTTTATTGATCACGATATACCGCTAGGCACATTATTTTTTGTTTATATAATTTATATATAATACACGGTTATGTTTTCCATATTTAGTAACCATTAATTAGTTTTTCCACAATCATTTATTAGAATGTTCTTATATTTACTAGTTTGTTTTTGATAATGTTCACTGTTCATAATTACCTTTATATGTTCACAGCACTATAATTTTAAGCTATACTTCCTCTCCTTTACTTCGGAATTCTGAAATAAGAAATATATACATATTAACGAAGGGAACGTTTTAAAAAATAACTGTAATCTATCATCATAAATGTGTGAAACTTATCTATAAATATATTAAAATATTCATATATATTATAGGCCTAATAGGACTTAATAGGCAACCAACTCATCAGGATTGCTAAGTAAGCCAGCATAAATCAGGAATGAAGTCAAAACTAGAGCCTCTTTTCGAGAACTCCAGTCTAGACTCTTCCTAATTTATAACAAATATTTAAAATAAATATATCTACTAATGCATTATTCATTATCCTGTACTTTTATTATTATACGTAAGCTATGAAATGCATGTATGGAAAAACAAAATTAATTATAATCTACTGTAGCAAAACGCTTGATTATAGGCCTATTCCTTGCATAGCATTTCTATGTGATAAAAATAAAATGCGAAATATGTGTTTTGCATCACGGAAGAACTGCACACCCAACCCTGCGACGTTGAACATAATCATTATCACTATAGGCCTAGTCTGTTTATTTTCAGCTGCCGGTAAATTCCCATGTCCTCACTTTAATTACTCAGCTATTACGAAGATTGTGAAGTGAAATATGTCGTTAATTATGAAAACCTGGCATTTATATGATGCAGTTTCATATTGTTCCATTAGGTATCGATAAATCAGGTGCTAAGGGATTCAATTTACCGTCAGCTGAAACAAACCCGACTATATATAACACCACTTCTAATGTAATAGGTTTCACTATCAATCATCAATGCCATCGCCATCGCTATTTGTATTGATATTCATACCCACTATCTTTATTATTAGGCCTACCAGTATGAAAATCTAATTTGTCCGCAAATAATTATATTCTCTGAATATAGTTTACTGTAGGTACCGGTACGCCTAAATCTTGACCACTAACATCTATAACAAAATAACGACTGGAGTAGCCTAATAATAAACTAGTATTTTTACCGTTTGGGAAGTGTCAGCCAGGGAGTATGTGAGGAAATGATAGTTAATTTGCTCTCGTCCTTTTCGAGTTACAGATGTTAAGAGTCACGATGTCTGGCCTACTTATAATTAATGGACTATAATATCCCCTTTATTATAACATTTTCCCCCTCACTATTATGTTCAATATCATTGCACCTAATATAAACATCATCACTATCATCATAACCGACGATATTAGTACAATCATCAATTTTAATATCACTGGCATGCCTATAACCAATATCACTATAATCATAACCAACAATACCACTAGCCTCCCTCTACTATCAAAATTACTTCCACAAGTATGCCTCTTATCAACTTCTTCACTACGGTACGGTCTGATGTTATAATAATAATAATAGTTCTTAAAGCTAGCGCATGCTAAGCCAGCAGGGTGTCAAACGACGCTGTTTTTTTGAGTGATAACGCAATGAACTTTTTGTATAATGATAACAGAAACTCCCCCTCCCCCCCAAAAAAAGGTAGGCTAGGCTAAATTGACACAATTTTGGTCTCCATATTTACCATCTTGATTGTTTTTTTATTGCAGGAAATACTGTTTTAGACACCTAAATTCTCAACAAAAAAAAATCTGGGGGGCATGCCCCCGGACCCCCCCTAGAGCTCGCGCCTTCGCCGCGCTATAATGATAACAAAATAATAAACCATAATGAGAGGTAGACCGAATATGAGGTGGAAGGATGGAGTGAGGAACTACATGAACAAAGGCGGTGCTGGTTGGGGGGAGGGGCGTCGACTGACTGGGGACAGAGGTGCATGGGGGCGGTTCGTTCGTGGCCACCCCTTCGGGGATCACGGCGTCAGGCAATAGATAGATAGATAGAATGATAACACAATTCATATTTTGTGGATTGACACCCTGTAAGCCAGCTAAGGATAGCCCAATAAAGCCGATTAGGAGTATTTCCATTGGGGTCCTGTACTACTATCCCATCCCCTTGCTCATGAGGGACGGTAACGACTCAGTGCTTGTGAAAAAACTTTACTGCACCGAGCGTGGGCGCGACCCTGGGCCTTCTGGGTGGAAGTCCAAGACGCTAACCAAACACCCGAGGACACAGACTGAAGCTGGCCAAGGTCAGGCACAGAACCACGAAGAGGAACAACTTTTTTAGTGCTAGGATTGTAAACAACTGGAATAAGTCTCCCAGAGGAAGTAGTTACGAGTCAGAGTGTAAATGTTTTTAAAAATAATTATGACCGGTATGAGACTGAAAGATTGAGAAGAGGCAACCTTTATGAGCATTGACTCCTCTGCCTCTTACACTATCACTAAGGTAAGCGATCACTAAGGTAAGCGGTAGTCACTACACCAGCGAACCGCTGTAGGCTACTTGGTTTGAGCAGTAGAGTAGAACAAAACCCACCGACGTCATAAAATACCCTCGCCGTTTCCAATATACAGTAGGCCTACATAGCCTAAGCATTGTATGAGCATGTCCATATAGGCCTATAGCCCTATACTGTCTATACAATGGGACTAGTGAGTGATAAACTCAAAAGGTAACATTTGAGAGAATGGGCCGAGGTTGCAAGATGAGGTAGCAACACAGTGACGTTATTGTTAAAAATAAAACCGAAGTGTGTGGCTATAAGTTATGGTGTGAGACCAGTTAGCATAGGCGGGGTCCCCGTAACCGTAAGTCAGCTCAAAATTCATATAAGCTACTTACCTGATCCCACCCTAGTCCTTTTCTATCTCCCCAAACCCCCGCACATCATGCTAACCTAGAGAAGTTATCTGCGGGTCCCAAACGGCTACCACTACTGAGGAAAACTAAATAAATGTAACTAATACCTGCGAGAGTCCTCGGCCAAACTTGATTTTCCCGCCTATTTCTCCCTCACTCCCGTTTTCTGTTGGCGGATTCACATTTTTCGCAATATCGGTTTCATAATTTCTTAGTCAGCCTAGATATAATTTGGCTGGTTACGTTAATTTAAGCTAGGGTAGTTAGAATACTATAGCTAGATGAAATAGGTCTAGGCCTACTAACAAACTTGTTCAACTCGTTAAAATAAATTATCCAGCGAATATCGAAAACTGCCGTAAAACCACGTAGGTCTAATTATATATTATTATTGTAATAATATATATGTAATTAAAATAGTATACCCTTATGCATAAAAAGCAACACATATGAACGTAGACGTGGCACACAAAAAACTGCCATATATCTATGCAAAATATAAATATAAATCCTTCGACAAAAAATGTGATGTCACATGTGGGTAGCCTGGTAGCCCCATCACCTGTATTTGATAATTAGGCCTCAATAATCTCTTTATGCATTATTTTCTGTAATCACCTAAGCCACAAGATACTAAAGCAGCCGTGGATTAGTAAATGAAGCACACAGCAGGCCATCCACGTACAAGGCCTAAAATTATATACCTGATTGCTTTCGTGTTTTGCGTTTCCGGGTCTTCCCAAATAAAGGACACCATTTTGTCTACGCTACATCTTTCAGGAATTATTACTAACATACACATTGAGTGACATAAATTACAGCGTTAAAACAAATATAATAGTTAACTATATAGTGTGCTATCAAAGAAAAGGAGATTATACGGAGTAACTATTCTATATGACGAACGTCGAATAACGGAAGATGCACTGCCTTATCAGCATTCCAGTCATTTGAGAACTTATTAAGAAATTATAAGCTTCACTATGAGGCAATTAATATATAGTAATAAAATGTCCATAATAATAGACTAGGAAATTCCAGGAAATAAACCATGGTGACGTCTACGAAACAAGTGACAGTCGGACGTAAACACAGGCCAGACAGACAAGCGGCTCGCTAGGGTTTATTAGTGACGTCCAGTTGCTACCTTCCCTCCAACACATCAACAACAACAACCAAAATGCTGTTTTATCTTCGTATTAATTAGTTAGTGACTGTATCCAGGTGAGAATTGGAGGAATTACATGTTATACAGTTATCTTTATGATGATATGAGTAAATGGCTGAATTATTAACTGAGATAACCATTATTGGCCATCATTATTTGGGGCCCCTTTGACATTTTGCCAGGATTTACAAATGCCCACTTGTAATTTATGTTGAAGAAGTTAATTTGGGTATAGGCTTAATCCTGTGTAGGGGGGAGACCTGTACTTACATATATAAATAATTTGGTAATGTTACAAGTTAGATAACTCTACAGTTATACTAGGCCTACCCCTATTTTGTGCTATTCTGTTGGTAGGATACTAGCCTAATAGGTTAATATTATTGATAAATGTTTACCCATGGTCCCATTAAAATATCCTCAAGTAACCTATTAAAAACTGTTCAGGGGACTGGTTAGAACTTGTAGGATGTTTAATTGAATGTCGGAAATCAGTATTTACTGAGAAATAACAGTCTTAAAATGTGCCTATGGGTCACCCAGGGATAATATTCAAGGACACTAGTGCGACGTTATGAGAAACAATTTATTAGGGAAAATAGGGGTAAAAATTGAAGACAACCCGGACAGCTGGGATCTCATTTCTAATGGTAGTTTTGGGTTCCTATCATGTTAATGTTTCATTGCTAGGCTAGGCTAGCTATATAGCCTTTTTATCCACCGGATTTTTTTTTTCTTGGCTTTAGGCTATTTTATTTTTTTTAGCATTAGGCTAGGCTAGGCCTAACCTAACCTAACCTAGGTTAGGTTAGGTTTTTTGGTTAAGTTAATGCTAAAAAAAAAAAAATTGCAAGAATGTACGGTAGTTACCGGGTGTACCGCCCGTCTTGTTTACACTACGCGGACGCTCACCATCATGTTCCCGTCTATTTTGATTGCCTTTGGATACAAAAATACATTACCCTAACCAAACAACCTAACCTTAGTACCTAGTAACCTAGTAACCTAGTACCCGGGTTCGAATCCCGGTGGATCATATATACTTTAATTAATTTCATTGGGGGTGTGGTGGTGAGATTAATAAAAATAATATTATTAGTAGGTTTAGGGATATTTCTTCGAGAGGCCGGTCTATATGATCTGTGCCCCATGAATATTCTTTCCTCTCACTTAAACAGTAGGCTACCATAGTGCGGTTGGGAGTATGAACATGATTAGATTAATATCCAGTATTCGAGAATGGATAATAAGTCGTAGGCGTGTGCATAAACCTTTAACCGTCCTGGTGGTGTAATGGTTAAGGTGGCAAAAATATGTGTGTGATAACCCGGGTTCGAATCCCGGTGGATCATATATACTTTAATTAATTTCATTGGGGGTGTGGTGGTGAGATTAATAAAAATAATATTATTAGTAGGTTTAGGGATATTTCTTCGAGAGGCCGGTCTATATGATCTGTGCCCCATGAATATTCTTTCCTCTCACTTAAACAGTAGGCTACCATAGTGCGGTTGGGAGTATGAACATGATTAGATTAATATCCAGTATTCGAGAATGGATAATAAGTCGTAGGCGTGTGCATAAACCTTTAACCGTCCTGGTGGTGTAATGGTTAAGGTGGCAAAAATATGTGTGTGATAACCCGGGTTCGAATCCCGGTGGATCATATATACTTTAATTAATTTCATTGGGGGTGTGGTGGTGAGATTAATAAAAATAATATTATTAGTAGGTTTAGGGATATTTCTTCGAGAGGCCGGTCTATATGATCTGTGCCCCATGAATATTCTTTCCTCTCACTTAAACAGTAGGCTACCATAGTGCGGTTGGGAGTATGAACATGATTAGATTAATATCCAGTATTCGAGAATGGATAATAAGTCGTAGGCGTGTGCATAAACCTTTAACCGTCCTGGTGGTGTAATGGTTAAGGTGGCAAAAATATGTGTGTGATAACCCGGGTTCGAATCCCGGTGGATCATATATACTTTAATTAATTTCATTGGGGGTGTGGTGGTGAGATTAATAAAAATAATATTATAGATTTATAAATATTTATTTTATTATAGGCCTAAGTATTTATAGATGATTTATGTTGTATGTCGGTAGTGGTACACCCGGTAACTACATCCTTCCCAAATATTTTCCGGTGGATAAAAAGTATATAGCAATGAAGCATAACATGATAGGAACCCAAAACTACCATTAGAAATGAGATCCCACCTGTCCGGGTTGTCTTCAATTTTTACCAAAATAGGCACCAATAGATTCGCCATATTTTTCTCCATATAGTCCGCATGGAGGATTTTCGTTATCAACAAATTGAAAAATACCTACTTCACAGACAAATACACCAAAAATCTAAGTCAAAGCAGGGGTGTGGGGGCAGCAGCCAGCAGCCCCCACCTATAATACTAGGATAGGTTAGGTAAGGTTGTTAGGTTAGGCTAATGTCCTTTCAAAGGGGTATAGGCTAGTAAACACTAGGATAGCCTATACCCGGTCAGAGGTAAGAAGAAGAAGAAGAAGAAGAGTCCTGCAGTAGTCTCCTTGAATGCTACCCACCCAGGGTCCCTGCCCTCTCTTTCCCAGGTAATGTTATGTTATATTATATTATATTATATTATATTATATTATATTATATTAGGGTTAGGTTAGGTTAGGTTAGGTTAGGTTAATATAATATAATATTTGTACATTTTGGGCAGTGGGCAGGGCCGCGCGTATGTGGCGGCGTACAGACCCTCCCGTAAAACATAGCGCATTTAAAGACTTTTATTTCTCAGTAAATACTGATTTCCGACCTTCAATTAAACATCAGGCTACAAGTTCTAACCAGTCCCCTGAACAGTTTTTAATAGGTTACTTGAGGTTATTTTAACGGGATCATAAGTAAATTTTTACCTCCACCGCTGCTCCCATAACCTGCATCTCTTCTTAGTAGGTGCAGTTAGTCCGGTAGGCCTATAGAGTTTGATGCCGCTCTATATTGTGAGGTGTACCCTGGTACTGGCGGCTTGTCAGGCACACTTCTCAGAAACTTGTCCAGCTGAGTTTTGAGCTTCTCTGTGGGACAGTCTGTGATGGTCCTGATGTTTCTAGGGAGGCAGTTGAAGAGTTGAGGTCCTCTGTGTGTCAGGCTGGATGCGAGGAGTGTCCTGACTTTCCCTGGTGCTTGTGTGGGGAGTGCTCTTCTTCTACACATTCTCCCTACCCTTGGACTTTCATATTAGTAGTAGACTTAGTATAGTTTGATGAAATTGATGATGCGTAGGTAAATCTACAGGGGTGAGGGGGGGCAAAGCCCCCCCTCAACATATTTTTGTATCCAAAGGCAGTCAAAATAGACGGGAACATGATGGCAAAGGTCCGACGCCACTACACGTAGTGTAAACAATGATGGCGGTACGCCCGCTCTTAAAATTCTTGCCATTTTCTGTGTGAATTTTCATGGCAAGAATGTTAAGTGCGGGCGTACCGCCAGCCTTATTTACACTACGCGTAGTGGTGTCGGACCTTTGCAATCATGTTCCCGTCTATTTTGAATGCCATTGGATACAATAATATGTTGAGGTGGGGCTTTGCCCCCCCTCCCCCCCCCCATGACATATTGTAATCATCATATACTGTATATTGCCAGCAAGGAGCAAATAACCGAAAAAATCGCCGTCAAAATAGACACGAAGTTAACCGTGGCGATCGCCCTATGTAAACATGACGACCGTACGCCCGAACTCTACATCCATCCCATTTTCATCAATAGGGCCTATACTGTATAGTGTTTGGAAGTAATTACAAGCCTCTGAAAAAATGTTTTCCCCATGAGGGGGGGGGGGGGGGGGGGGCTCTGCCCCCCCCTAACCCCCCATGACTTATTGTCATTATCATATATATTGACAGCAGGGGGCAAAAAACAAGTACGCCACGGCCCAACCAATTGTACACCCAGGTAAACAAACCGCGGACGAAGAAACAGCAGTGGACGAGTTTCACTTTGCTGAAGGTTTGTAATACTTTCATCTATCTATCTATTGCCTGACGCCGTGATCCCCGAAGGGGTGGCCATGAACGAACCGCCCCCATGCACCTCTGTCCCCAGTCAGTTGACGCCCCTCCCCCCAACCAGCACCGCCTTCGTTCATGTACTTCCTCACTCCATCCTTCCACCTCTCATTCGGTCTACCTCTGCCTCTCTGTCCCTCCACCTCGCTCTCGTACACCCTCTTAGTCATTCTCTCGCTTTCCATACGTTCCATATGGCCGAACCATCTCAAGTTGTTCCTTTTCACACTTTCCAGCACATCTACCTCCACACCACACCTCCTTCTTACTTCCTCATTAGTCTGTCTATCCCTCCATGTAACTCCACACGCACTCCTTAAGTAATTCATTTCCACTGCTCTCACTCTTGGTCTGAGTCTCTCAACCAACGTCCATGCTTCGCTTCCGTAAGTCAGTGTCGGGATTACCACACTGTCATGCAAGGACTTCTTCACTTCCATACTGACCACCCTATTTCTTGTTACTGCTTTTAGCGTTCCTACAACCCTCTTCCCCTGTTGTACCCTCTCCCGCACTTCTTCATCCATAGTCCCATCTTTACTCAACACACTGCCCAGATACTTAAAAGAGTTGACGATCTCCATAGCCTGACCGTTCAGCTTCACCTCACACTCTGTGACTTCACCCCTTTCGAAGACCATAACCTTACTCTTCCCCGCATTTACCTTCAAATTCCGTTTTTCGCACACTGTTCCAAACTAATTTACCAGACCCTGCAACTCCCATTCATTATCACTCATCAGAACTATATCATCAGCAAACAGCAGTATAAGTAGCTTCCACTCAATTCCCTCCCTTTTCAGCGATACACCAACATTCACTGCTCTTGATAGTATTTCTTTCATGACTCCATCCATATATACAGTAAACAACCACGGAGACATCACACACCCCTGTAATACTTCAATGTATCTATTTTAAGTCAAATATACATTTCCGCTTATCATCAAACCATACTAAGTCTACAACTAATAATATTATTAGTACCAACAGAATAGCGACAAAATAGGGGTAGCATAACTAGATTAATCAAAATGTACCGTATATTTGACTTGAAATAGATATTTACCTTGAAGCGCTTCTGCCTCAAGAGGGCGTTGCTCCCTTGGTGTTCTCTGAGGCAAGGCCACGGCGTCGCCACCACCCTTCACTTCGCTGCTTGTACTCCAGCTGGGACGTTATCGAGTTGGATGTTGCTGGGCGGGCTGCAGCATAGCCTGGGATGCCTGGTTGATCCGGGATGGTTGAGAGGAATTTGTCCATACATTGAAGTACCAGTATTACAAACCTTCGGCAAAGTGAAACTCGTCCGCACGGTCCGCAGCGGTTTCTTCGTCCGCGGTTTGTTTACCTGGGTGCACAGTCGGTTGGGCCGCAGCGTACTTGTTTTTTGCTCCCTGCTGTCAATATATATGATAATGACAATAAGTCATGGGGGGGGTGAGGGGGTCAAAGCCCCCCCCCCCCCCCACCCATCTCATGGGGAAAACGGTTTTTCAGAGGCTTGTCATTACTGTACTTCCAAACACTATATATTGATGAAAATTAACACAGAAAACTATATAAATCCATGGGAAAATTAGTGACAATAATAAAAAAATAAACAAAAACAGTTTCCGCATCTGCTGAACCATCCAAAAAAAACGCGCTAAAAGGCGTGTTTTGAAGGGGGTTAGTTTGGGAGGGGTAGTATAACTAGATTTACCGGTTAGGTTAGGTTAGGTTTTGCCGTTTTGGTTAGGTTAGGTTAAAGATATTGTTCAATGTTTCTTAGTAAATAGGCATCTGAAAAACAGGATAAGTCTACACCTGCACTACCCCTTTTTTGTCGCTATTCTGTTGCTCCTAAGGACCTAAAAGGTTAATATTATTCGTAGTAGACTTAGGATATGGTTTGATGATGCGCGGAAATGTAGGTATATTTGACTTGAAATAGATACATTGAAGTATTAAAAACCTTCACTAAAGTGAGACTCGTCCGCTGCGGTTTGACAACTGTACCTGCGAAACTCTGTTTTCTGTAAACCCATTTTCTTACAACACACGATCTCGAAGGTGTTTTTTGCTCTCCCGCAGTACTTTTTAATGATTTTGTGTCTTCTACATCATTATTTAGAGCAGTGGGGGTCTGAGGGCGGCAGCCCCCAGGTTATGTTAGGTTGTTAGATAGCTTAGCTAGCTTAGACCTATGTACTGTACTGTAGAACTATATTAATATTCATGAGTAAGTCTGTATATCATGTATGCCTACTCCTCATAATATTATGTTATAATTATGTTATGCCATATTTACAGGTGTGTATCATCTGGTGGTGAGAGAGGATGCTGCGTATAGAGTCCTACATCACTCCCATCATCCTCAGTTATGTTGACAAGTACATCAAAAACCTTAAGCCAGAAGACTCGCAGGTAAAAGAGAATACAGTATATTAACACTCATTATGCTATACTGGTTCTGTAGTTTTTCTAAATGATATTTTTCTATTTTTAGTCTAGTATCAGCACCAGAAAGTATCAGTATGAATAGTACTGTACATTTATATGAGATTATTTTACATAGGCCTAGATATGATATTCAATGTCTTCGTACAGTCGTGGACAGAAACTTCTCGGTAACTTTTGGAATAGGGCCTAGCAAATACAGTACCGGTATGATACACAGGCGAACAGTTTTCAGAAATTGCTTGAACCACAAAGATTGAAATACCAGATTCACTAGTTAATGCTCACTCTCTTGTTTTTATCATTAATTAGGCCTAGGTGTTTAACAATTCCAGACCACAGTTCACGACTGTACATAGCCAAGTTACCGTGAGTCACTGTGGAACCCCGCAGCCTCCAGGAAGCCATTCAGTTACCATGCTTATCAAGGTGTTAAACGAAAGCTGGGTCCATTTTTTTTAGACTTTATTGTTGTATATGCAAAGATAAAATTATGGTTTATAGTTCACATTATGGCTTTGGAGGTGATAAAATGGCCAATACAATGCTATTTCATGTTAATTTTCTTGTATTCCTTCTCATATTCATTCAAGGTTTTATGGTTTGACATCCTGATGCTTATGATGATTCATATTTCAGGTTTCACTATGGGGAGGGGACGCAGTGTTCAACAACTTGGACTTACGACTAGATGTTCTGGAGCAGGAGTTGCGACTTCCATTTTCCTTCGTCAATGGCCACATCCACGAACTGCGGATACATGTGCCATGGACCAAACTCACCTCAGAACCCATTGTCATTACTATCAACACCATAGGTTGGTTGCAGAAGACTCTAGTTTATTCACTAATCTTCTACTTGCTTCTTTCTTATATTCCCCTTTTTATCTCTTTTTAATTTCTCCTCTCTCCTTATACCACACACACATAAATATATTTATTTTGCCATCCATGAATATACAGTATATACAGTACTGTACACAAATTAAAAGAAGGAGTATTCCACACATTCTAATGGCGGCGTTCCATGCAACCCTGTTAAGAACTGCCTCACTTGTCAGGTTCTTTTATTAAGAATGCTCAGTATCAACTATAGTATGTGGTTGTTGTTGTTGTTCCCCAGGCTGCCTGGCCGAACAGCCCCAAGGTCTCGAGCAAGGCCAAGGCCATAAACGAGCGCCGCCACAAAACCCTCCCTGCTTACCACTAACAAAGCCCGGGTGACCGAAGCCACTCCAAGGCAGGGAGCTGAGGAGGGTGCGGAAACGCCCGGGAAACCAAAGCCCCACCCAAGGCCCTGTGCCCCTCAGCAATTATGAAGAGAAAGTTGAGGGGTAAGGGAAAAATGTGACGCTTTGGCTCCTAATCTGCCAACTTCTAGGTTGGCAGTAGGGAGGTCAATCCACGGAAAAGACGCCGCCACTTGAGATCTAGAAGATATATAAGTAAAAGGAACAGTCAGAGGGTATGGCAGAGATCGTTCAGTTCTCACTCGGATAGACATCAGTATGTGGTTATATATCTTTACAAAATTTAGTATACTGTACCTATAGGTTGACATATTTCCTTTGATAATATTTGCCGTTGTAGATATATTTTACAAGCTTGGAT
>JBAKBP010035182.1:0-19829 GCA_037953745.1 Lithodes maja | reverse complement strand
CTACACCACCAACACAGTTAAAGGTTAAGGAGGGATGGGCCCGGTTTTCTGGACCACTTTCTCCCTCATGTTTAGCCCTATTACTTTTCAGATGTTAAGATGTTTGCCCCATTAGTTAGTAGATTTTAAGACCTTTCGCCCCAATTCGTCGTCAATATTTAGACCTTTCGTGCTATTTAGGTGTCGATTTTTTCCCTGGCGAACGATAGTGAGCCTGTAATGTTGGAAGAACCGGCCTTTGGCCGGGAAATTTTTCTACCTAAAAATGTACAAGAAGGGGGCTCTAATGTACAAGAAGGGGGCTCTAATGGATGTTTTTTTTTTTTTTTAATTTGATGGAGGTCTAGGGAGGAAACTAGAAAAATAATGAATACATGCAAAAATTGCCCAAAAAGTGAACCAATCTCCCTTGACTACTCGATCACGACTAACAACCATTTTCGAATTCTGGATATTAATCTAATCATGAACTTAGACCCAACTGCATTATGGATAACGTAATGTTTTAGTGAGAGGGAAGAACAATGAATGTTTTAGTGAGAGGGAAGAACAATGAATGTTTTAGTGAGAGGGAAGAACAATGAATGTTTTAGTGAGAGGGAAGAACAATGCATGTTTTAGTGAGAGGGAAGAACAATGAATGTTTTAGTGAGAGGGAAGAACAATGAATGTTTTAGTGAGAGGGAAGAACAATGCATGTTTTAGTGAGAGGGAAGAACAATGCATGTTTTAGTGAGAGGGAAGAACAATGAATGTTTTAGTGAGAGGGAAGAACAATGAATGTTTTAGTGAGAGGGAAGAACAATGCATGTTTTAGTGAGAGGGAAGAACAATGCATGTTTTAGTGAGAGGGAAGAACAATGCATGTTTTAGTGAGAGGGAAGAACAATGCATGGGGCCAAGATCACTTAAGGGGGGGGTGACCTGCTTTTTGTTATTTCTGTCCTTTTCGCTCATTCTCTGGCTTGTATCCATTTGGCCCCATTCACCCTACTGTTTTAAGACGTTTATCCCCATCCAGGTGTAAATGTTTTACTGGTGAGCGGTAGCGAGCCAGCATATTTTAAATTTTTATTTGACAGCAGGCTAAATTTGTACATTTTTCGATAAAAAAAAAAATCTCCGGCGAAGCCGGATTTCTTCATATAATGCTGGCTCGCTATCGCTCGCCAGGAAGAAATTGACACCTAGATGGGGATAAACGTCTTAAAATAGTTGGCTGAATGGGGCCAAATAGATACAAGCCAGAGCAAGATAGAAAAGGACAGAACAAAAACAGGCCACCCCCCTTAAGGACCGGTCTCGCTATACATTAGTTCCTGAACCTATAGAAATACGTAATTACACCCCATTCTTAACATTGTTCCTCCATTACAAACCATTACACCCCGTTCTTAACATTGATCCTCCATTACAAACCATTACACCCCGTTCTTAACATTGATCCTCCATTACAAACCATTACACCCCGTTCTTAACATTGATCCTCCATTACACCCCGTTCATAACACTGATCCTCCATTACAAACCATTACACCCCGTTCATAACACTGATCCTCCATTACAAACCATTACACCCCGTTCTTAACATTGATCCTCCATTACAAACCATTACACCCCGTTCTTAACATTGATCCTCCATTACAAACCCCGATGCACTAGAATAAACTAATGAAAGCATATGATCCTCCCGGGATTCGAACTCGGGACACCACATCCAGAACATAAGCATCTAATCCATTACACCACCAACACAGTTAAAGGTTGAAGGGGGTCACCGGATTTTTTATCTTTCTCTCCTTTTCTCTCTTTCCCTGGAGTGTATCCATTCGGCCCCATTCAGCCAACTGTTTTAAGACGTTTATCCCCATCCTGGTGTCGATTTCTTCCTGGCGAGCGATAGCGAGCCAACATTGTACGGAGAAATCCGGCTTCGCTGGAGACATTTCTCTATCGAAAAATTTACAAATTTATCTTGCTGTCAAAACAAAAATATATATATGCTGGCTCGCTACCACTCGCCAGGAAAATAGTGACACCTGGATGTGGGTAAACGTCTTAAAACAGTAGGCTGAATGGGGCCGAATGGATACAAGCCAAAGAGAGAGGCAGAGAAAGAGAAAATAAGCGAGGTGGGCTACCTTAAGTACATGATCACGATAACTAATGGTCTTATATCCACCCACCATCTACTGTTAAGCCGGTATCACACGAGCGCTTTTTCACTCAACATTTATCCTCAACACTGGTCTGGCAGCTTAGGAGGTAAACATTTAATATTTTTATGTTGCCTAAATTAATCCATCAGTCTAGTTTCCGATACCAGTGCAAAATACTCCAGAAATGTTGCCAGAAAATGTTGATCATGGAATGTTGACTATAAAAGCTCTCGTGTGATACCGGCTTAATACTCCCAAAACAATACAGATAGATAAGTTTATTGGAGAGAGAGAGAGAGAGAGAGAGAGAGAGAGAGAGAGAGAGAGAGAGAGAGAGAGAGAGAGAGAGACAGAGAGAGAGAGCGAGAGAGCGAGAGAGAGAGAGCGAGAGCGAGAGATTAGACAGAAAGAAAGCATTGTACCAATAATAAAAGATGAACGATGAACAAAGGGTGCATAGCCCAGCGGTTAAAAATAAAAATAAATATAAAAGAACAGCAACAAAAACTAAGGACCCCCTTCCCAACACACACACACACACACACACACACACACACACACACACACACACACACACACAGCCTAGTAGGTAGCGCTCTCGTCTCACACACGAGGGATCGGGGGTTCAATCCCCCGGCCGGGCGGAGACAAATTGGGCTCGTCTCCTTTCATGTGTTAGCCTCAGTTCACCTAGCTGTAAATAGGTACCTGGAATAAGTGGACGACGTTGTGACGTCCCATCTGGGGTTGGCAAAAATGGTACAAGGCGAGATGGGTATCATATGGTTCACCTAAGCTACTGGTCAACCTAAGCCTTCGGGTGAGACTGGTACCGTAGTGAGAATGGTACCATACAGATTAACCCTAAGCCTTCGTTTCCAGATGTCGCCAATTGGCTAAAATACAGACTACACACACTTCCACAGCCATTCCAACGATACATAAACACTTAACATGCATTTCACGCAATACATTCCCAGTTAAGGAGGCGCGATAATAATGAGCTTAGCTCGCATTGCGTGGATTCCCCTTGACGAACAAGTAACTGAGAGTAACACACAGGGTCGAAATAAACCGATTGTTATTATTATTACTTATTATTATTTTTATTATATATAATATTATAAATTATTATTATTACACAAATACACACACACACACACACACAGGGAACCAACACACACCAGAACACACAGTAGGTATGTAGGCTACTGTACAGTCGTGCTAATAAGTGATGTCTCGGCACCAAGTATGTTTTGATCAATAATTATTGGTATCAGCAATATCTAAGCTTTATTTCATCATCTAGAGTAAAATATACAATAATGTTCCTCCACTCACCCACCCTATTCAACATCTGACAGACATTAATACAGCACATAGCAAGCCAAACGTAATGACAGCTGGGACACGACTTATTAGCGCCACTGTACAATCGGAGGTATTAAGTGTTGTCATAGATTCCAGTGGGTTTCGCTCAAAAAGTGTTATTGGCGTCTCTATAGTTACTGGGAAAAGTGCTTATCCCTCAGAGTATTAGTCAGTGTCCGAAACTTTGTGAAATAATTGACAACACTTATCAAGAGGGGTGATCTGTTTCTGTTCTGTCCTTTTCTATCTTTCTCTGGCTTGTATCCATTTGGCCCCATTCAGCCTACTGTTTTAAGACGTTTATCCCCATCCAGGTGTCAATTTTTTACTGGTGAGCGATAGCGAGCCAGCATATTTTTTATTTTTGTTTGACAGCAGGCTAAATTTGTACATTTTTCGATAGAAAAATGTCTCCGGCGAAGCCGGATTTCTTCATATAATGCTGGCTCGCTATCGCTCGCCAGGAAGAAATCGACACCTAGATGGGGATAAACGTCTTAAGATAGTTGGCTGAATGGGGCCGAATGGATACAAGCCAGAGAAAGAGAGAAAAGGACAGAAATAACAAAAAGCAGGTCACCCCCCTTAACCTCGACTGTACCAAGGCTCTACCTTGGTGTTTAGGATATGTATTCCCTTTATTGATATATTTAATTATCATGCTAGGCTATTCTTGACTTTATGGATAGATTTAATTATCATGCTAGGCTATTCTTGACTTTATTGATATATTTAATTATCATGCTAGGCTATTCTTGACTTTATGGATAGATTTAATTATCATGCTAGGCTATTCTTGACTTTATTGATATATTTAATTATCATGCTAGGCTATTCTTGACTTTATTGATAGATTTAATTATCATGCTAGGCTATTCTTGACTTTATTGATAGATTTAATTATCATGCTAGGCTATTCTTGACTTTATTGATATATTTAATTATCATGCTAGGCTATTCTTGACTTTATTGATATATTTAAATTATCATGCTAGGCTATTCTTGACTTTTATTGATAGATTTAATTATCATGCTAGGCTATTCTTGACTTTATTGATATATTTAATTATCATGCTAGGCTATTCTTGACTTTATTGATGTATTTAATTATCATGCTAGGCTATTCTTGACTTTATTGATATATTTAAATTATCATGCTAGGCTATTCTTGACTTTATTGATATATTTAATTATCATGCTAAGGCTATTCTTGACTTTATTGATATATTTAATTATCATGCGAGGCTATTCTTGACTTTATTGATAGATTTAATTATCATGCTAGGCTATTCTTGACTTTATTGATATATTTAATTATCATGCTAGGCTATTCTTGACTTTATTGATAGATTTAATTATCATGCTAGGCTATTCTTGACTTTATTGATGTATTTAATTCATGCTAGGCTATTCTTGACTTTATTGATTGATTTAATTATCATGCTAGGCTATTCTTGACTTTATTGATATATTTAATTATCATGCTAGGCTATTCTTGACTTTATTGATAGATTTAATTATCATGCTAGGCTATTCTTGACTTTATTGATAGATTTAATTATCATGCTAGGCTATTCTTGACTTTATTGATATATTTAATTATCATGCTAGGCTATTCTTGACTTTATTGATAGATTTAATTATCATGCTAGGCTATTCTTGACTTTATTGATAGATTTAATTATCATGCTAGGCTATTCTTGACTTTATTGATAGATTTAATTATCATGCTAGGCTATTCTTGACTTTATTGATATATTTAATTATCATGCTAGGCTATTCTTGACTTCATTGATGTATTTAATTATCATGCTAGGCTATTCTTGACTTTATTGATAGATTTAATTATCATGCTAGGCTATTCTTGACTTTATTGATAGATTTAATTATCATGCTAGGCTATTCTTGACTTTATTTAGGATATTAGGTTTATTAAGGGGGGTGACATGCTTTTTTTGTTTTCCTTTTCTCTCTTTCTGTGGCTTGTATCCATTCGGCCCTATTCAGCCTACTGTTTTAAGACATTTATCCCCATCCAGGTGTCGATTTTTTCCTGGCGAGCGATAGCGAGCCAGCATTGTATGGAGAAATCCGGCTACGCCGGAGAAATTTTTCTATCGAAAAATGTACAAATTTAGCCCGCTGTCAAAAACATAAAAAATATGCTGGCTCGCTACCACTCGCCAGGAAAAAATAGACACCTGGATGGGGATAAAAGTCTTAAAAACAGGAGGCTGAATGGGGTCGAATGGATACAAGCCAGAGAGAGAGAGAACAAAAATAATAAAAGAGGTGGGCCCCCTTAACATAACTTGTGAATTTGTAGGCACATTTCCAAACAAACACTGGTAACACTTCTAAATCTATCTATCTATCTATCTATTGCCGGATGCCGTGATTCCTGAAGAGGTGGCCACAAACGAATCGCCCCAATGCACCTGTCCCCAGTCAGTTGACGCCTCTCCTCTTAGCCAGCAACGCTTTCACGCATATACTTCTTAACTCCATTCTTCCACCTCTCTCAGTTTACCTCTCCCTCCTCTCTGTCCTTCCACCTCACTCTCGTACACTCTCTTAGTCATTCTCTCGCTTCCCATACGATCCACATGGCCGAACCATCTCAAGGTGTTCCTTTTCACATTTTCCAGCACATCTACATCCCCACTACACCGCTCTCGTACTTCCGCATTTGTCTGTCTAACCCTCCATATAACTCCGCATGCACTTCTCAAGTAGCTAATTTCCACCCCTCTCACTCTTGGTTTGTGTCTCTCCAACAACTTCCATGCTTCGCTCCCGTATGTCAATGACAGGATTACTACACTATCATGCAAGGACTTATTTACTTCCATGCTGAACATCCTATTTCTTGTTACTACTTTCAGCGATCCCTCTTCCCCTGTTGCACCCTCTCCCGCACTTCTTCATCCATACTCCCATCTTTACTCAACACACTGCCCAAATATTTAAATGAGCTGACAATCTCCATAGCCTGACCATTCAACCTAACCCCACACTCTGTGACTGCACCCCTTTCAAAGACCATAACCTTACTCTCTCCGCATTTACCTTCAGATACGTTTTTCACACTCTGTTCCAAACATATTTAACAAACCCTGCAGCTCCTATTCACTATCGCTATCAAAACTGTATCATCAGCAAACAACAGTATCAGCGATACACCAACATCCACTGCTCTTCCTTGTATTTTTGTCATAGCTCAATTCATATATATATTGAACAGCCATGGGGACATCACATATGTATATTGAACAGCCATGGGGACATCACACACCCTTGCTTTAACCCAACATTCAGATCAAAGAACTCGCTCTGTTCATTCTCCAAACGTACTGACGCCTTTGCACCCTCATACATACTCTTCACTGCTTTTCAGCAACTTGCCATCTACTCCATAATTATATTCTCAGTACTTTCTACAAACCTTCTCTATCAAATTTGTCATAGGCCATCTCCAAGTCCATAAAGGTAGCATACAACATTTGTCTGTTCTCCAGATATTTCTCCACTTATAAAATAATGTATGTATGTATGTACAGTATATACGGTACTCAGGCACATACCCCATTATTAGGGGTGGCCGACTCGAGACAGAGCCCGAACAGACACCTGTAGAGTTCCAATTATTAGAGTCCAGGACCAATATTGCTTTCCCTCGCCCCTTTCTCTGTCTCGTTGAGTAGGAGAATTTTACAAGGGGAGAAGGATTCCTAACCTCCTGCCCCCAAATACATACAAGTACAAAACGAGAAAGAAAGCGTGTACCAATAAAAGATGCAGGACCATTGGATATACCCCGTTGTTAAGTGGAGAGGGTTTAATTTTTGGCCGTTTTTTTTTTCTTTCAGATATTTAATATTTCCTTAGTTTCCTCCCTAGTCCTCTATCAAGCTTTAAAAAAAAAAAAAAAAAAAAAAAAAGATCCCCCTTCGATATAGATTTGTACATTTTTCGGTAGAAAAATGTCCCGGCGGGTTTCTAAGAAAATGACAGGCTCGCTATCGCTCGCCAGGACAAAATCGACACCTGAATGGCCCGATAGGTCTTAAAATTGGCAAATAAATGGGGCGAAAGGTCTTAAAATCACCAAACTAATGGGCCGTCCGTCATAAAATCTGAAAACTAATGGGGTTCAACATGAGAGAAAAACGGGGACCATAAAAAAAAAACAGGTACAAAAAAGAGAAAGAAAGCGTGTCCCAATAAAAGATGCAGGACCATTGGGTTAACCTGATTGTTAAAGAACCAGGAACAACAACAACAACGGGTGTATTCCCCCCCTCCCTCTCCCTCTCCCCTCACACATTGGGGACCCAGGACAGAATACAACACAGAACACAGGTATGTTTTTTTTTTTTTGGTCTATAAATTTTTTTTTTTTTTTTTTTTTTTTTTAAGTTTCTTCCCTAGACCTCCATCAAATTAACCCCCCCCCCCCTTCCAGGTAAAATTGGGGGCAAATATCATACAATCTGAAAACGAATGGGACTAAACACGAGGGAGAAAGGGGACCTGCTGTATTCCCCCTCTCCCTCTCCCTCATTGGGGACCCAGGACAGAATACAAGGCAGAACACAGGTATGTGTATGATGTATCGGTTGTAGATTCATTGTATTTATTCATTTCTTGTTTTAATTAAGGGGAGATATCCACCTGGAGGATTTTTTTTCTGGACCACTTTCTCCCTCATGTTTAGCCCCATTGTTTTTTAGATTTTAAGACGTTCGCTCCCATTAGTTTGGCGATTTTAAGAACCCTCGCCCCATTTCTGTCAATTTTAAGACCATTCGTGACATTTAGGTGTCGATTTTTTCCTGGCGAGCGATAGCGAGCCTGTAATTTAAGCGGAACCGGCCTTCGGCCGGGACATTTTTCTACCGAAAAATGTACAAATTTATCTAGAAAGGGGGTCAAGGGGGAGTAATTTTAAGCTTGATGGAAGTCTAGGGAATCAACTAAAAACCTCCCCTTAAGGAGACAGTGGCTATTTTGTTGGTCTATAAATTTGTATAATCACTTTTTGTTTCCCTTCCCATCAAGCTTAAAACACCCCCTAGACTCCCCTTCCCATAAAGCTTAAAACACCCCCTAGACTCCCCTTCCCATAAAGCTTAAAACACCCCCTAGACTCCCCTTCCCATAAAGCTTAAAACACCCCCTAGACTCCCATTCCCATAAAGCTTAAGAAAAACACCCCCTAGACTCCCCTTCCCATAAAGCTTAAAACACCCCCTAGACTCCCCTTCCCATAAAGCTTAAGAAAAACACCCCCTAGACTCCCCTTCCCATAAAGCTTAATACACCCCCTAGACTCCCCTTCCCATAAAGCTTAAAACACCCCCTAGACTCCCCTTCCCATAAAGCTTAAAACACCCCCTAGACTCCCCTTCCCATAAAGCTTAAAACACCCCCTAGACTCCCCTTCCCATAAAGCTTAAAACACCCCCTAGACTCCCCTTCCCATAAAGCTTAAAACACCCCCTAGACTCCCCTTCCCATAAAGCTTAAGAAAAACACCCCCTAGACTCCCCTTCCCATAAAGCTTAAGAAAAACACCCCCTAGACTCCCCTTCCCATAAAGCTTAAAACACCCCCTAGACTCCCCTTCCCATAAAGCTTAAGAAAAACATCCCCTAGACTTCCCTTCCCATAAAGCTTAAAACACCCCCTAGACTTCCCTTCCCATAAAGCTTAAAACACCCCCTAGACTCCCCTTCCCATAAAGCTTAAAACACCCCCTAGACTCCCCTTCCCATAAAGCTTAAAACACCCCTAGACTCCTTCCCATAAAGCTTAAAACACCCCCTAGACTCCCCTTCCCATACAGCTTAAAACACCCCTAGACTCCCGTTCCCATAAAGCTTAAAACACCCCCTAGACTCCCCTTCCCATAAAGCTTAAAACACCCCCTAGACTCCCCTTCCCATAAAGCTTAAAACACCCCCTAGACTCCTTCCCATAACGCTTAAAACACCCCCTAGACTCCCCTTCCCATAAAGCTTAAAACACCCCCTACTCTCCTTCCCATAAAGCTTAAGAAAAACACCCCCTAGACTCCCCTTCCCATAAAGCTTAAAACACCCCCTAGACTCCCCTTCCCATAAAGCTTAAAACACCCCCTAGACTCCCCTTCCCATAAAGCTTAAAACACCCCCTAGACTCCCCTTCCCATAAAGCTTAAAACACCCCCTAGACTCCCCTTCCCATAAAGCTTAAAACACCCCCTAGACTCCCCTTCCCATAAAGCTTAAAACACCCCTAGACTCCTTCCCATAAAGCTTAAAACACCCCCTAGACTCCCCTTCCCATAAAGCTTAAAACACCCCTAGACTCCCGTTCCCATAAAGCTTAAAACACCCCCTAGACTCCCCTTCCCATAAAGCTTAAAACACCCCCTAGACTCCCCTTCCCATAAAGCTTAAAACACCCCCTAGACTCCTTCCCATAACGCTTAAAACACCCCCTAGACTCCCCTTCCCATAAAGCTTAAAACACCCCCTACTCTCCTTCCCATAAAGCTTAAGAAAAACACCCCCTAGACTCCCCTTCCCATAAAGCTTAAAACACCCCCTAGACTCCCCTTCCCATAAAGCTTAAAACACCCCCTAGACTCCCCTTCCCATAAAGCTTAAAACACCCCCTAGACTCCCCTTCCCATAAAGCTTAAAACACCCCCTAGACTCCCCTTCCCATAAAGCTTAAAACACCCCCTAGACTCCCCTTCCCATAAAGCTTAAAACACCCCCTAGACTCCCCTTCCCATAAAGCTTAAAACACCCCCTAGACTCCCCTTCCCATAAAGCTTAAAACACCCCCTAGACTCCCCTTCCCATAAAGCTTAAAACACCCCCTAGACTCCCCTTCCCATAAAGCTTAAAACACCCCCTAGACTCCCCTTCCCATAAAGCTTAAACACCCCCTAGACTCCCCTTCCCATAAAGCTTAAACACCCCCTAGACTCCCCTTCCCATAAAGCTTAAAACACCCCTAGACTCCTTCCCATAAAGCTTAAAACACCCCCTAGACTCCCCTTCCCATAAAGCTTAAAACACCCCTAGACTCCCGTTCCCATAAAGCTTAAAACACCCCCTAGACTCCCCTTCCCATAAAGCTTAAAACACCCCCTAGACTCCCCTTCCCATAAAGCTTAAAACACCCCCTAGACTCCTTCCCATAACGCTTAAAACACCCCCTAGACTCCCCTTCCCATAAAGCTTAAAACACCCCCTACTCTCCTTCCCATAAAGCTTAAGAAAAACACCCCCTAGACTCCCCTTCCCATAAAGCTTAAAACACCCCCTAGACTCCCCTTCCCATAAAGCTTAAAACACCCCCTAGACTCCCCTTCCCATAAAGCTTAAAACACCCCCTAGACTCCCCTTCCCATAAAGCTTAAAACACCCCCTAGACTCCCCTTCCCATAAAGCTTAAAACACCCCCTAGACTCCCCTTCCCATAAAGCTTAAAACACCCCCTAGACTCCCCTTCCCATAAAGCTTAAAACACCCCCTAGACTCCCCTTCCCATAAAGCTTAAAACACCCCCTAGACTCCCCTTCCCATAAAGCTTAAAACACCCCCTAGACTCCCCTTCCCATAAAGCTTAAAACACCCCCTAGACTCCCCTTCCCATAAAGCTTAAAACACCCCCTAGACTCCCCTTCCCATAAAGCTTAAAACACCCCCTAGACTCCCCTTCCCATAAAGCTTAAACACCCCCTAGACTCCCCTTCCCATAAAGCTTAAAACACCCCTAGACTCCTTCCCATAAAGCTTAAAACACCCCCTAGACTCCCCTTCCCATAAAGCTTAAAACACCCCTAGACTCCCGTTCCCATAAAGCTTAAAACACCCCCTAGACTCCCCTTCCCATAAAGCTTAAAACACCCCCTAGACTCCCCTTCCCATAAAGCTTAAAACACCCCCTAGACTCCTTCCCATAACGCTTAAAACACCCCCTAGACTCCCCTTCCCATAAAGCTTAAAACACCCCCTACTCTCCTTCCCATAAAGCTTAAGAAAAACACCCCCTAGACTCCCCTTCCCATAAAGCTTAAAACACCCCCTAGACTCCCCTTCCCATAAAGCTTAAAACACCCCCTAGACTCCCCTTCCCATAAAGCTTAAAACACCCCCTAGACTCCCCTTCCCATAAAGCTTAAAACACCCCCTAGACTCCCCTTCCCATAAAGCTTAAAACACCCCCTAGACTCCCCTTCCCATAAAGCTTAAAACACCCCCTAGACTCCCCTTCCCATAAAGCTTAAAACACCCCCTAGACTCCCCTTCCCATAAAGCTTAAAACACCCCCTAGACTCCCCTTCCCATAAAGCTTAAAACACCCCCTAGACTCCTTCCCATAACGCTTAAAACACCCCCTAGACTCCCCTTCCCATAAAGCTTAAAACACCCCCTACTCTCCTTCCCATAAAGCTTAAGAAAAACACCCCCTAGACTCCCCTTCCCATAAAGCTTAAAACACCCCCTAGACTCCCCTTCCCATAAAGCTTAAAACACCCCCTAGACTCCCCTTCCCATAAAGCTTAAAACACCCCCTAGACTCCCCTTCCCATAAAGCTTAAAACACCCCCTAGACTCCCCTTCCCATAAAGCTTAAAACACCCCCTAGACTCCCCTTCCCATAAAGCTTAAAACACAGGTATGTGTACACAGTGGGTTTACCTGGCTTTGTATTGGCTTTTTATTCACTTTATTTATTCATTTCCTTGTTTTAACCCTTTTAGTACCGGTGCCATCCTTTTAACTCTCCTCTGGCTATTAACCCTCTCCGACATATGACGCGATTTTGAGCCTATTGGGGATACTTTAAAGCCTTTGTTACCATCAGGGGTATTTAGAAACCTTTAGTTTAGTTACTTCAACCTCTGCAGTTGTCTTTGAGTTAGCTGTGTTGAGCCTATTGGGGATACTTTAAAGCCTTTGTTACCATCAGGGGTATTTAGAAACCTTTAGTTTAGTTACTTCAACCTCTGCAGTTGTCTTTGAGTTAGCTGTGTTGAGCCTATTGGGGATACTTTAAAGCCTTTGTTACCATCAGGGGTATTTAGAAACCTTTAGTTTAGTTACTTCAACCTCTGCAGTTGTCTTTGAGTTAGCTGTGGGCAGAAAACTAATTTTGGAGTGGTAATTATAAGAGTGAGAGAACTCTATTTCTTATTGCTAATCTGGCAACCTCTGCGTCATATGAGTCTGAAGGGGTTAAGCGAGTTTATCTAGTTAAAGAAAAAGCAATTAACAGGCGAGCGATAGCGAGCCAGCATTGTTCTTGGCGTGGTGCAATGCATAAGTGTGTTACTTTTCGGTGTAAGCGTCCTGGGTTCGAATCCCCGGACTGCCACATATGTTTGTTAATTTCATTAATCGAGTTTAGGAGTAAAGCTGGTTGGTGGAGAGAACATAATAATTAACCCTTTTTACCAGCGTAGATCCTTCCCAACCTGCACAAAATCGTCTAAAAATAGCCAGAATAAAACTAAGAAGTCGCTGGTATAGAAAGGTTTAAGACGGTATCACACGAGCGCTTTTACCGGCAATTATCGACAAGCAAGGTTTTTCCTCGTAATATGTTTAAGCTTTTTCGCACTGGAATGGGAAACTAGATAGGAGGTATGTTATTTTAAGGGAGCCCACCTCGCTTTTTTCTCTTTCTCTCCCTCTCTCTTTGGCTTGTATCCATTCGGCCCCATTCAGCCTACTGTTTTACAACGTTTACCCCCATCCAGGTGTCAAAATTTTCCTGGCGAGCGGTAGCGAGCCAGCATATATATATTTTTGTTTTGACAGCAAGCTAAATGTGTACATTTTTCGATAGAGAAATGTCTCCGGCGAAGCCGGATTTCTCCATACAATGCTGGCTCGCTATCGTTCGGCAGCAAGAAATCGACACCTGGATTGGGATAAACGTCTTAAAACAGTTGGCTGAATGGGGTCGAATGAATACAAGCCAGGGAAAGAGAGAAAAGGAGACAAAGATAAAAAAACAACAACGGTGACCCCCTTAATGTAAAACTTGCCAAATAAACACACCAAAACACGACACAATATACAAGCGAAATAACTTATCAAAATCACTGTGGAAATAATGATATAGCAAAATAATATTGTGAAATAAAAGAACACAAAACCACCACACTGAATGTACACTCAGTCCAAAAAAGTATCTGCACCCCCTACCCTGATAATCTGGTGTGTACAGCTTGGTAGAGTTTGCATATCTATTTTTTTTTTTTTTTGGAGCTATATCCATCTATACTACTATCTACCTATACTACCTAAGACCCACAACCTATACTACCAAGCTGTACACACCAGATTATCAGGGTAGGGGTACAGATACTTTTTTGACCGAGTGTACATCACTCTATGAGTAAGTGAATTTGGGTCCCAAACAAATTAGTCGCACATATATTAACCCTTTCACGCTTATGACGCGATTTTGAGCCTATTAGGGATACTTTAAAGCCTTTGTTACCATCAGGGGTATTTTGAGCCTATTAGGGATACTTTAAAGCCTTTGTTACCATCAGGGGTATTTGGAAACCTTTAGTTTAGTTACTTCAACCTCTGCAGTTGTCTTTGAGTTAGCTGTGGGCAGAAAACTAATTTTGGAGAGGTAATTATAAGAGTGAGAGAACTCTATTTCTTATTGCTAATCTGGCAACCTCTGCGTCATAAAAGCGTGAAAAGAGTTGAGAGTAAGGGGTGAGGGAACACGAAAGTGGTCCCGGACCCTAAGAATTGGAACTTTAAATGTTTCTGTTCGGGCTCTGTCTCGAGTCGGCCACCCTAAGTTATGGGGTATGTGCCGGAGTATATACATATATATACAAACACTATTATTGTAGGTAGTTAAAACAGGACTTCAGAGGCTATCAACCCACCTGGATTATTAAGCCAGCACACTGTAAGTCAAGAATAGCGTCAGGACTAGAGCCCCTTTACGAGAACTCCAGTCCCTTGATTATTATTATTTCTGCCTATAATTGGCCACCTGCGAGTTTCAGGCTACAAGGAAGTTGGAGCCGTGAACATCGATATTAAAGAGAAATGCAATAATAATGTGGGTTTCTGATGGATTAAGAGTATGATCAATTTAGTGTATGTATTTATATATGTGATGCGTGATAATGAATGGGAGTTGCAGGGTCTGGTAAATGAGTTTGGAACTGTGTGCGAAAAACGGAATTTGAAGGTAAATACGGGGAAGAGCAAGGTTATGGTCTTCGAAAGGGGTGAAGTCACAGAGTGTGAGGTGAAGCTGAACGGTCAGGCTATGGAGATCGTCAACTCTTTTAAGTATCTGGGCAGTGTATTGAGTAAAGATGGGACTATGGATGAAGAGGTGCGGGAGAGGGTACAACAGGGGAAGAGGGTTGTAGGAACGCTAAAAGCAGTAACAAGAAATAGGGTGGTCAGTATGGAAGTGAAGAAGTCCTTGCATGACAGTGTGGTAATCCCGACACTGACTTACGGAAGCGAAGCATGGACGTTGGTTGAGAGACTCAGACCAAGAGTGAGAGCAGTGGAAATGAATTACTTAAGGAGTGCGTGCGGAGTTACATGGAGGGATAGACAGACTAATGAGGAAGTAAGAAGGAGGTGTGGTGTGGAGGTAGATGTGCTGGAAAGTGTGAAAAGGAACAACTTGAGATGGTTCGGCCATGTGGAACGTATGGAAAGCGAGAGAATGACTAAGAGGGTGTACGAGAGCGAGGTGGAGGGACAGAGGGGGAGAGGTAGACCGAATATGAGGTGGAAGGATGGAGTGAGGAACTACATGACCGAAGGCGGTGCTGGTTGGGGGGAGGGGCGTCGACTGACTGGGGACAGAGGTGCATGGGGGCGGTTCGTTCGTGGCCACCCCTTCGGGGATCACGGCGTCGGGCAATAGATAGATAGATAGATTTATATATGTAGTATGACCGTATTTAGTGTATGTATTTATATATGTAGTATGACCGTATTTAGTGTATGTATTTATATATGTAGTATGACCGTATTTAGTGTATGTATTTATATAATTTGTAGTATGACCGTATTTAGTGTATGTATTTATATATGTAGTATGACCGTATTTAGTGTATGTATTTATATATGTAGTATGACCGTATTTAGTGTATGTATTTATATATGTAGTATGACCGTATTTAGTGTATGTATTTATATATGTAGTATGACCGTATTTAGTGTATGTATTTATATATGTAGTATGACCGTATTTAGTGTATGTATTTATATATGTAGTATGACCGTATTTAGTGTATGTATTTATATATGTAGTATGACCGTATTTAGTGTATGTATTTATATATGTAGTATGACCGTATTTAGTGTATGTATTTATATATGTAGTATGACCGTATTTAGTGTATGTATTTATATATGTAGTATGACCGTATTTAGTGTATGTATTTATATATGTAGTATGACCGTATTTAGTGTATGTATTTATATATGTAGTATGACCGTATTTAGTGTATGTATTTATATATGTAGTATGACCGTATTTAGTGTATGTATTTATATATGTAGTATGACCGTATTTAGTGTATGTATTTATATATGTAGTATGACCGTATTTAGTGTATGTATTTATATATGTAGTATGACCGTATTTAGTGTATGTATTTATATATGTAGTATGACCGTATTTAGTGTATGTATTTATATATGTAGTATGACCGTATTTAGTGTATGTATTTATATATGTAGTATGACCGTATTTAGTGTATGTATTTATATATGTAGTATGACCGTATTTAGTGTATGTATTTATATATGTAGTATGACCGTATTTAGTGTATGTATTTATATATGTAGTATGACCGTATTTAGTGTATGTATTTATATATGTAGTATGACCGTATTTAGTGTATGTATTTATATATGTAGTATGACCGTATTTAGTGTATGTATTTATATATGTAGTATGACCGTATTTAGTGTATGTATTTATATATGTAGTATGACCGTATTTAGTGTATGTATTTATATATGTAGTATGACCGTATTTAGTGTATGTATTTATATATGTAGTATGACCGTATTTAGTGTATGTATTTATATATGTAGTATGACCGTATTTAGTGTATGTATTTATATATGTAGTATGACCGTATTTAGTGTATGTATTTATATATGTAGTATGACCGTATTTAGTGTATGTATTTATATATGTAGTATGACCGTATTTAGTGTATGTATTTATATATGTAGTATGACCGTATTTAGTGTATGTATTTATATATGTAGTATGACCGTATTTAGTGTATGCATTTATATATGTAGTATGACCGTATTTTAGCTGGTAATTCTGCTAAACATTGATGGCCACAGCTCCAACTTCCTTATAGACCAAAACTCGCAAGTGGTCAATTCAGTTTATATGTAAAGATTGCTCTCTCTCTCTCTCTCTCTCTCTCTCTCTCTCTCTCTCTCTCTCTCTCTCTTTCGCATGGGCCGCACGAAATACAATGGAGTTAAGGGGAGAGGGGTCGTTTTTCTGGACCCCTTTCCTCCTCATGTTTAGTCCCATTAGTTTTCAGATTTTATGACGTTTGGTTCATTAGTTTGGCGATTTTAAGACCTTTCACCCATTTCGTTGTCAATATTAAAACTGTTCGTGTCACTTAGGTACCGGTATCTCATTTATTCCTGGCGAGCGATATGTCATTTAGGAGTCTTACTTTTTCTTAGCGAGCGAAAGCGAGCCTCTAATTTAAGGAGAATCGGCCTTCGGCCGGGACATTATTCTATCGAAAAATGTACAAATATATCTTCAAGGAGGAGCTTCGGGGGTGTTTTATTTAAGCTTGGTGGAGATCTAGGGAGGAAACTAAAAACATGATAAACAATATATAAATTATTAACAATATATAAATGAGAAAAACAATACGCCCATTGAGATTGTGTTTACCCAATTGACTCGTAGAGGTAGATCACAAAATAGACATTCCTCTAATGGTAACCAGGATATGATGATAATTACGTAATGGTTGTGTTAAATCCTGGAGCGATTATATATTAGACTTGCCGTTAATTAATGGAGCCTTAGAATATTTGACTCATTTTCCCCCATTAGGCCAGCGAGTGTCTGAGTGGAGTCATTAGAGAGAGGGGACAGGTGAGGCGGATAATCTGCCAAAGGGGTTAGGTGGGTGAGAGAGAGGGAGAGAGGAAGGGAGGGAGGGAGGAGGGAGAGAGTGTGTGTGTGTGTGTAATAATAAATAATAATAATAATAATAAACGGTTTATTAAAGAATGGCAGCCTCATGAGCTGAAAATACACATTTTACAATTTAGTGGATGAACATGAGATGTACAGATATGAGGATGGTAAGCTTAGTTTACAAACAAATAAATAAATACAATAATGATGCATGTGCAGAATACAAATTATCATAAAATAACCATGAGAGTAAGTGATATACAGTACATATACACATTTATTTACTTACTCATATACAGAACATACGTATATACACGTACGTGCGTACATACATATACATATATAGGAACATAAGAACATGCAGTAAGTGTGCACATGTCCGTATACACAAACGCTCACGTATGCACACAAACATACATACATACAGAAACTGTTTTGGTATGGTCAGGGTAAAGAGGGTGCAGGTACTACAATGGGAGGTTAATCCTCGGTAGTGTAGGTACAAAGGAGTACAAAGGAAATCAAGCAACAACAGATCCAGTGACCCTTCTAGGTTGCTTGTCCTCCAAAACACTGAGGATCAAGTGTCCAAACAGTGGTTTAGAGTGGGTAAGGGAACATTGGAAAGGGAATTACTGCCCTGGAACTAATGTCCGTGGCAGGATTAGGAAGTTAGTAGGGCACAGATGGGTTAGTAACTGAGGGGGGGATAAAATAAAGTTATTCATTTACAAACGCAGTCAGTCGCGGGTTTGATGCGAGATATTTGTCTAGGCGGAGTTTAAATGAATCAACGGTGATGCAGTCTATAACGTTTCGGGAAGCCCATTCCACAAGTTGACAACTCGATTGAAGAAGAAATTCTTAGATTCGTGCGAGTTAAAAGATTTACCAATAATTTTGCAACCGTTCCCCCGCGTGTAATTAGATTGGTCGATAGTGAAGTACTTACTACAGTTCATATTGTCGATGCCTTTGATGATTTTGAACACTTGAATTAAGTCGCCTCTTAATCTGCGCTGGGTTAAAGGAAATAGATTTAATTCTCTAAGACGCTCTTCGTATGGTTTGTTCTTTAGGCTAGGTATCATTTTGGTAACTCTACGTTGAACTCGTTCTAGCTTGTTTATATCTTTTTGGTAATAAGGGCACCAGGATTGAACGCAGTATTCCAGAAGAGGGCGGACTAAGGAATTGTAAAGGGTTAGGATAACTTCTTTGGATTTATGCTCAAATGACCTGCCTATAAAGCCAATTATTTTGTTTGCCTTCTTAACAACTTCTGAACATTGTTGACTCGGTTTTAGGTTACTCGATATTGTTACTCCCAGATCGGTTTCTCTGTTTACATTCTTAAGCTGAGTGCCATTCATCGAATAGTTTGCTTTCTCATTTAGGTATCCGATATGTAGTACTTTACATTTATCCGCATTGAAACTCATTTGCCAAATTTGGGCCCAACATGACAATTTATCTAGATTGTGTTGCATATCGTCAACTTGTTCTTTTGAGAGTACGCTATTTGCAATTTTTGTATCGTCAGCAAATTTTGAGATTGTACAGGTGAGACCCTCATCTATGTCGTTGATGTAAATTAGAAAGAGAATTGGTCCTAGTACCGATCCCTGGGGTACCCCGCTACTTACATTGGTCCATTTTGATGCCTTACCGTTTATGACTACTCTTTGCTTTCTGTCGCTGAGCCAATTTTCTATCCATTTCAACACACCGTGTTGTGGTGTGTGTGTGTGTGTGTGTGTGTGTGTGTGTGTGTGTGTGTGTGTGTGTGTGTGTGACAGAAGGCGAAATATGGAAGAGCTGGGCGTTCTATTGTTAAGGGTGGAAATACATGGATGAAGATACGCGAACACTTAATAATAGATAATGCTTATGCATAGATTTATAATCAGAAGTTGCGCTAGTGAGCAATATGTTCTCGCTCATATGTACGTATATTTACATACATATGTGCATATGACCATATAAATACACGTACAGTACATATATATATTATATACCTTATATTCTCAACCGGGCTTGAAGCATTGACAGCACATACACAGACATACATATACATAAATATATGCACAT
>JBAKBP010035181.1:0-19831 GCA_037953745.1 Lithodes maja | reverse complement strand
CTTAAGAGTCTGGCCATAGTCCCTGGGTAAAGTTCCACAATAATTATTGGATCTCAATAACCTGGAAGCAAACTGTCTGGCCCATTTTGACTCCTGTAACGTCAAATTGAAATCCTGATTTGCAATTTAATGAAAAGCTTCACTTCACATATGGATAGCTTCAAAACTTAAGGTCACGATATGTGTTCCAGAGTGTACAGTTGACAACATTTGAACATTCAGTATTAAAAGTGTGTATTGTTTTGATTAAGGTTTGAAGCCCATTAAAGTGGACGTTTAGCTATTAGTACTCAAAACTGAGCATATCATACCCAATAACATTTCCGTAAAAGAGTTGATAAAATGAAACACTAAGACAAGCTCACTTATCATGATAGCATTCTTACTTTATGGCACTCATATTTTATACATCACTCTCTCTTTTGAATGTCACAAACGTATTATCTAATTTCCTTACTCTTACTGTATTAACCTTTCATGCATCCTTACTCCTACCAAGTCAAGTTCTTACACTCTTCTTGCCCTCCACATATTTAGTTTCCCTCGTTGATTGTTTTATTATTATTATGGAGCACACAGCGATAAGGCCAAGACAACACGCTTTGTATTGCAGGAGTTTGAACATTCAAACGGATGGATATAATAATAATAATAATAATAATAATAATAATAATATTAAACTTTCCCACATCCTATGACTTAGATTGCTTAAAACTCCACGTTTCCAGGCATGTTGGCTCGAACATTCCTTCATTTTGGCTCTATCAAACTTTGAACTCTGGGAGAGATCAGGGACTGGAGTTATCAAAAAGGGACTCCAGTCCTGATGCTCTTCTTGATTTACACTGTGCTGGCTTAATAATCCAGAAGGGTTAATAGCCTCTGACGTCCTATTTTAACTAACTAATCTTGGGGAGGCACCGTACCAGGCAGTTCTGCCTTTTAGCTCTCTCATACACAGACCAAAATACATGTATACACTTCAACATAAGTTAGATTGTAAATTGAATGAGTGTTAATGCTATTTTTGTAGTTGCTAATCAATTACGGACCTATTGTTATTTCTGGTTGGTCAACACTGGTGCAGAGCTGGATACAGTGAGATGGAAGGGGCAGACAGTAGATACAGTGAGATGGAAGGGGCAGACAGTAGATACAGTGATCAGGTGACATGCAAGAATATTTAATAGTGAATGGAGCATGAGAAAACTGTGTTGTGTGCGCATACATTTGAGCAATATGTGGCATTTCGTTTTACCTACTTAAGTCAAGAATTACCCAGGTTTTGCATTGTCACAAATAGTAGACATATGTTGCAAGGATTATGTTTACCCAAATTCTACTGTCATATTATTATACCTCACAGAACTGCTTCCCTAATCCCTCACGGACGAAATTAGCAGAAACAAATGGGGATCTTTCTGATAATATATGGGACTTCGCCTTTTTATAAGATATTAAAGCTGTTGTATAACTGTCCTTGATTAGAGAGTTAGGAAAGCACCCTAACGAGGCTTTAATATACGGAAGAGAATTACCCGGGGTATGATAATAAAGCATTTTATTTCGGAAGGACTCGACTCGATCTTGCGACATCAGGTTGCAATATAGTTTGGATTGAATACAGTTGGGTTGAAACCAGAGGTTATATTATTATTATTATTATTATTATTATTGGAGGCAAATCAATTAGTATCATATTGTGGATGCATCTTAGGTCAATGGTCTTCATATTAACTAGTTGATAATATTTGGGTAAGGATTAGTATGTAGTGTATCCAAGTCTTGTACTTGTGCTGCCCTGTGTTCAAATTACGAATATTATTGAACATTAATCTGAAACAGTCTTCTATAACTTATGTCCGACCTGGTGCGCTTAGTGATTGAAATGAACCAGGTGGGCGCACCGAGACAAATTAAAAATAAACGTTATTTTAGTAAGCGTTATTTCCACATAGCGATTTTGATCAGTTGCCTTTATATTTTCTTTGTCCAAGTTTTGGTTTCTTTAGTTCGCAAGTTTTACATTTTAACACTCAACGAGCGGCCTAGGCGGTATATTTGACCGTGCCGCCCAGCGGGTTTTTATTTACCATAAATGGGGTTGTTTCCGTGCTCTTTTTCATGCATAAACAAGAGCCAGAGCTTAATACAAATATGTATTCCTGAAAGTGCGTTAATTCAGCTTTCCAATGACACCAGAATCATCCTTCTACGATCACTGGTTGTCTTGCAACGATCGTGCAACCGAAGGGCAAAATCGGTAAAATACGGTAATTTCCTTACATTATTACGTGTGAAACGAGTGAGGGAGGGTGAAGTAGGGTGCAGTACATCTCAGTAGCTCCACGGTCACCGTGGCGAGCGGTCATGAGGTAACCTACGCTCCTCCCACCGCTCCGCTCTCTCTCAGAGCACATTACGTGCTCAAAATTGCATGCGACTATAGCCGGGCCCTGCCACATAGGCCACATTTATTTCACTCGACTATAGCCGGGCGCAGCTCTTTAAGGGTTAATAAAGCTATCAAAGATCAACCTATACATAACTAAGGATTATAAATGCTATGAATGGAACTGAAAGGTAACAATGGCCGCTAGTTAGCTATATACAGGGTGTCTCAATATAAATGTGACCCATTTGACTGTTAATAACTCTGCCAATATTAATGATATTATTCTCTTTTTTCAGGTTTGGAAGATCATAGCATAACATTGAAAAATCATCTATCAAAATGCCTTGGATAATAGAGGAAAAAACTATGTGTGTCACTGCTTATCTGGAGACAAAATCCTTTAAATCGGTACAGGCAAAATTCCGCAGGGAATTCAACTTTAATAACTATCCCCATAAATTCCAAATTACCCGTTGGGTAAACAAATTTAAAGCAACAGGATCATTAAACAAGCTCAGTAAAAAAGCAGAACAATCCACAAGTGGCAGGAAGTTGACTGCAAGATGTCCTGAAAATGTGGATGCGGTGAGAGATTCTGTCGGAAGGAGTCCAAAAAAGTCCATCCGAAGATGTTCCCAAGAGATGGGTCTTTCTCGTGCGTCAGTGCACAGAATCTTGAAGAAGGACCTTAAACTCTATCCATACAGAATCCAGATTATGCAGAAACTCACGCCAGCTGACATGGAAAAACGTGTTGTGATGTGCCAGTGGTTCGAGACCAAGATCGAAGAGGATTCTGACTTTCTCGATAATGTTTGGTTCAGCGACGAAGCACACTTCTCACTCTGCAGACATGTCAATAGCAAGAACTCGGTGTTCTGGGGATCACAATCACCAGACGAGGTTCTTCAGAGACCATTGCACTCTGTGAAATGCACTGCTTGGGTGGCCATCTCAAAACATGGCATAATTGGACCATTTTGGTTTGAAAATGAAGCCGGGGAGACAGTCACTGTCACAAAGGAGCGTTACATTGTGGTGTTAAACAAGTTCTGGAGGACACTTGGAGCACGTCGTGGAGTGAATCGAGGTGTGCAATGGTTTCAACAAGATGGGGCAACTCCACATACTGCTAACATCACAATGGAGTGGCTCGATCATCGATTCCCTAATCGGCTGATCAGCAGACGCCGCGAACCAGAGTGGTCTCCGCGTTCACCCGATCTGAACCCCCCAGAGTTTTATCTCTGGGGGTTCTTGAAGAACAACGTGTATGGGAACAATCCTCAATCTATTGCCGAGCTGAAAGTGGCCATAACCCAGATGATACGTGCCATACAGAAGCAAGAGTGTGTGAGGGTTATCGATAACTTCGCTCGTAGGCTACAAGTGTGTCATCAGTGCAGAGGCACACATTTAGAACATGTGCTGTAATAATGTAGCTTTTGAGCAAGAGATACCAAATAAACATTTATTTTAATTGTTATCATGTCAGCTTCTAGGAAATGTAATATTTGTTTGAGTTTCTTGTCTGGGCAATAAATCATGAACATATTAATGGGTCACATTTATATTGAGACACCCTGTATTACAGAAAGAAGTGCATCATACATGGTTTCTGTGAGTATCCTTATTACAGCCCTTGATTGGTAGTCAACAGTTGAGGTGTGCAGTATCGGTGTACACTAATATTGGTATAGGGTTTACTTAATTTTAAATATTGTACCATAAACCCATTAACATGCATACATAGTCGCTTTCTAGAGTATCAACACAAAGTTAAATTAAATAAATGTATACTAGTTTCTGAATGCTAAGTTAGTACCAGCAACTCCATCAGTTATCCCTTACATGTAGCTCTTGATCTAGATCATGAGCCTGAAGCATTGGTCCAGTTGTTGAAACATTCAAAAAGCTTTAACTTATTATTATGTATATATAATTGTAAATGGAATTTAAAAATAGTTCTATATCAGTTTATGTAAAAACAATTATACATACAAATCTTACCAGTCACAGTCAAAGGCAATATATCCTTATCAATATCCATGACGTCCATGAAGTGGGAGCAGTCCAAAATGTGTTGACGTACCTTGAGCCAGAGTCCTTCCTGAATAGCAAACTCTAGCTTGTGAAGAGCTGGCCGGCAGTCTTCCAGGCGGGCGGCGCACTCATCTAGAGTATTGTCAGGAGTCCTGACACAGAACCTGATGGCTATCACAAGACAAAGTTGCCATTATAATAATAACCTTTAAACTTAATGAGAAACCAGAATAACTGGTTGTGGAGAAACCATTATTCAGTCATCTGTATAATAATTAACCCTCAATTCGCGGCGACAGTCATATGACGGGAGAGAGAAAATTGGCCTATCCTGTGGCACCCGTCCTATGACGGGGGCCATTTTGAGACAATTATGAGTGCTGACAGAGAGACCAGGCTTCAACCACTCGTCACTGCCGCGTGGCATACACTGAAACCCCACACACGGCTCTCTCACTCATGAGCTCTCTCTTATACACCAAAATCAGCCAAATTGCCACTATTTTACAGATTTTGCCCTTTGGTTGCACGATCGTTGCAAGATAACCAGATGTCATACAAGGATGATTCAGGTGTCACTGGAAAGCTCTATCATCGTCCTTTCACAGATATATATTTGTATTACACTCTGACTCTTGCTTATGCATGAAAAAGAGCATGGAATTAAGGTAATTTTCGGCAAATATACCCGCCTGGTGCTTCGGTGATATACACACAGCACCCCGCTCCACGAGAGTTAATTGGTTGATAATATTTTGGTACATAATGTTTAAAAATGTGTGTGAACCTTTTATTAGTACTGCCTTGTGTTAGCAAATGAGAAACCAGATTAATTTCATGATGTTCTGTAATTTATTGATTACCTGTACTAAGCAACACGAAGTTGCAGCAGTAACCATTATGTCCGAATATCATACTGAAATAGTTCGAAATTCAACTGGAACACATACTCACTTAAACTACTGAATTATTGTTTACTCAATTATCTGGGGTAAATACCCAATTATCCTATTTAACACCCGTTGAAGTAATTCACTTCAAGATCCTTTATCTGTGCTAATAATTGATTATGGTCACACATATGTTATGGAATTTGCATATCTCTGACTTCAATTGGAGAATGAAACTAATTAACCAACACAAGTATGTTAAGCTTATTATCCTCTTATCATGGGAATAACAACCTTTCCAATTGTGCTAACAATATTCAAAACTCATTTTGATAGTATTGATAATTTATTATTATTTAAATAATATGTATGCACATTTATTTAAGCCACCTATGTTAATCAGCAGTCAAATAAATACTACTGAACCACAACAAACTGGTAATAAACAATATGAATGTTCTGATTGTTGTGACGGTAACAGAGGCAGTGTTATTTGCAAAGTTAGTTACTTCTAATATGTGACTCAATATCATTGTGCTATGTAACTATATACTTATACTTAACTTGAACAATAATTGTTCACATACTTTATTAAACACATCACAGGATACTGAGAGGGTTAAGAAGCATAACAGAGATAATCAATTATTAACTACGGTTCTCTCTCTCTCTCTCTTTCTGAACCACATTAGAATTTGTCAAAATCTCAAATGAATATATCCGTTTTAAGACATGTTATATTGGTATATATTACATGTCGCTGTATTGCTCTTAAGAAATATTAGAAAACTGTGAACATTTCAATTATCCTATTAGGTTTCGTGCTTTATATTCCTATAGCTTCATAAGAACTTCATATGCTACTATCTAGTTCAATATGTGTTCTCAATGACTTACTAATTTTCAAAATGTGGTTAACTCAAATATTATGCTAATTATTTTTAATTACACCCAATCATTGTACTACGAATGGCAATAAAGATATTTCTAAATGTTTTGGGAGACATGCGCTGGAACCAAGACTACAATATATATTTTGTTTCCTACATATACCTTGTCACACGGGTGGAGGGATACGTGTTGTTACTACGAACTTCATTCACTTATTAGTCATGACACATTGCCTGTACTCCGTGGGTTATTCAACCTTTAACATGTTTAACCATGTTTACTGTAACACTGATTATAGAATGATGGTAAATAACATTACCACAATATATTTAAATACTTTACGTGTACTATATACCAGTGTCAAACTAATAAGTTCTTGGAGATAAATTCCTTATAATATTATATGTAATGGCATGAATGATGGCACAAAAGAGAGAGAGGTTCTGGAAGTGCTAGTGAATGCCATGCTGGATGTATGTGGAATGACAGAGACCAAATGGAAAGGTTCAGATGTGAGAGCGTGGGAGTGTGGAATGGGTGTGTGTGCTGGAGTGAGTGAAGGAACAGCGAGAGAAGGTGCGTGTTTGTTTGTAAGTACAAATGGAAGGAATGTGTAGGAGAGTATGGGTCTGTGGGTTCAAGGATTGTGTGGGTGAGAAATGAAAGTAGGAATACAAACGTGGGTGATTGTGTGTGTCTATGCCCCGACAGAGGATAAACTTGAAAGAAAGAAAGAGGAGTTCTGGATGAATGTGGAGGCGTGCCTGGAGAAGTTTGACAGGAACGAAAGAATATTTCTGATTAGAGATATGAATGGTAAGGAGGGTGATAGGAAAGTTGAGGGAGCGGTGGGAGAGTGGGGGGTACCATCAGAGGTGAATGGGAATGGTAGTGCACTTGTGGACGTATGTGTGGGGAGGAGGCTGTGGATAGCCAACACCTTCTTCCGACACAGAATGATCCACAGGTACACGTGGAAACGGGTGTGTACGATGGAGGATGAGACAGTGATGGAACAAAAGTCATTGATTGATTATGTATGTGTGGATAAACGAATGAAGACATCTGTGATGGATGCTAGGATGTATAGGGATATTGGAGGAGGTCTGTCTGATCATTATGTAGTGGTAGCTAAGGTTAGGATACAAAAGAAGTGGTTGGGGAGAGCTGGAGGGAGGCGAGAGGAGGATGGAATGGTGAGGAGGGTGGAGAGGTTGCGGGAGGAGGAAGTCAGGGAGGAGTACAGGAGAGCAGTGGAAAGACGACTAGGTGGGTTCGACCTGGAAGTTATGGAGGAAGTGGAGGAGATGAGCAAGGTGTTTAAGGATGAGATCTGTGCTGCATGTGAGGAGGTGTGTGGAGTGAGGAGAAGAGGGAGGGGAGTGAAAGGTACAGCATGGTGGACAGAACAGGTAAGAATAGCTGTGGAAGAAAAGAAGAAAGCATATAGAGAGTGGTTGGGTAGTAGAGGGAATGAAGATTTTGAGAGACAGAAACGAGTGAGGTACGTGGAGAGTAAGAGGGTGGTGAAGAGAGTAGTAAATGAAAGTAAGAGAAGAGTAGATGAAGAATTTGGAATGAATCTGAGTTTAAAATGGAGGGAGAGTAAGAAACTGTTCTGGAAAGAAGTCAAGAAAGTTAGGGAAGGTAGCAAGGGAAACAGTAAGGGTGTGAACGATAAGAATGGGAGAATGCTAGCCGAGAAGCAAGAGAGAGTCGAAAGATGGAGGGAATACTTCAATGAGTTGCTAAATGTAAGGAATGAAGAGCCAGCAAACATAGCTGGATATGGTATGGGAGGGAGAAGAAGAGAAGTAATGGAGGAGGAGGTGGGGATCAGGAGGTCAGAAGTGTGGGAAGCCATGAAAAGAGTGAAGTTGGGGAAAGCACCAGGAACATATGGAGTGTGTGGGGAAATGTTGAGGTATGGTGGTGAGATAGTGATCGAATGGGTATGGAAAATGTGCAAACTAGCATGGGAGAAGGGGAGTGCACCTGATGACTGGAAGACTGGCATAATAGTCCCCCTATATAATGGCAAAGGGGAAAGAGGAGTGTGTGGTAACCACCGAGGAATATGTCTTCTAAGCGTAGTAGGGAAGGTATACAGTAGGGTAGTGATTGAGAGAGTGAGAGTGAGAATGGAGAAATGGATAGGCGACGAGCAGGGAGGTTTTAGGAAGGGAAGAGGATGTGTAGATCAGATTTTTACCCTGAATTGTGTTGTGGAGAAATATCTGGAGAAGGAACAAAAGGTGTATGTTGCCTTTATGGACTTGGAGAAGGCCTATGACAGAGTGGATAGAGAAGGTTTGTGGAAAGTACTTAGAATATACGGAGTAGATGGCAAGTTGCTGAAAGCAGTGAAGAGCATGTATGAGGGTGCAAAGGTGGCAGTATGTGTGGAGAGTGAGCAGAGCGAGTTCTTTGACCTGAATATTGGGTTGAAACAGGGGTGTGTGATGGCCCCGTGGTTGTTTACTGTATATATGGATGGAGTCATGAAAGAAATACTATCAAGAGCAGTGGATGTTGGTGTATCGCTGAAAAGGGAGGAAATTGAGTGGAAGCTACCTATACTGCTGTTTGTGGATGATACAGTTCTGATAAGTGATAATGAATGGGAGTTGCAGGGTCTGGTAAATGAGTTTGGAACAGTGTGCGAAAGGTAAATGCGAGGAAGAGCAAGGTTATGGTCTTCGAAAGGTGTGAAGTCACAGAGTGTGAGGTGAAGCTGAACGGTCAGGCTATGGAGATAGTCAACTCTTTTAAGTATCTGGGCAGTGTGTTGAGTAAAGATGGGACTATGGATGAAGAAGTGCGGGAGAGGTTACAACAGTGGAAGAGGGTTGTAGGAATGTTGAAAGCAGTAACAAGAAATAGGGTGGTCAGTATGGAAGTGAAGAAGTCCTTGCATGACAGTGTGGTAATCCCGACACTGACTTACGGATGCGAAGCATGGACATTGGTTGAGAGACTCGGACCAAAAGTGAGTGCAGTGGAAATAAATTACTTAAGAAGTGCGTGCGTGCGGAGTTACATGGAGGGATAGACGGACTAATGAGGAAGTAAGAAGGAGGTGTGGTGTGGAGGTAGATGTGCTGGAAAGTGTGAAAAGGAATAACTTGAGATGGTTCGGCCAATAGAACGGATGGAAAGCGAGAGAATGACTAAGAGGGTGTACGAGAGCGAGGTGGAGGGACAGAGAGGAAGAGGTAGACCGAAAGAGAGGTGGAAGGATGGAGTGAGGAAGTTATGAACGAAGGCGGTGCTGGTTGGGGGGAGGGGTGTCGACTGACTGGGGACAGAGGTGCATGGAGGCGGTTTGTTCGTGGCCACCCCTTCGGGGATCACGGCGTCAGGCAATAGATAGATAGATAGATAGAAGAAGGGTTTTTTAAATCCCATCCAGTTGACCCGATAATGCAGCCAGCTCAGGTTTTAAAATGTTTTTCACCGACATTGCAAGTGAAAATGACACAGGCGTGCTATCCCCTTGTTAGTCAGTGAACCTCACTATGAAACCTCTACTCTTAAGTTATTACCATATCCAGTAATTTATAATTATGTATAGAACACTTTTATTTAATATATCATTATACTTTCCTAACACCCTATGGCTCTGTTTGCTAACCAGTAAATATGAACTTCATGTGATATTACAAAGTCTAATATGTGGTAAATTTGAAGGCTTGCTTCTCATTCCTGTATACAAAGAATGATGGCTCGTTCTTTGTTTACGTCCCTCCTCTATATTCACTACTATCCATGCAGTTTAATATCCACCTATATATAAGTATTAAGTAATATATCCATATACAGTATAATCCTCTCTCTCTCTCGCTCTCTCTCTAGAGCGACGAAGATGATACCCTCATTAAGAAATAAACCATATGAAGAAAGATTTAAACCATTGAACCTGTTCTCATTAAAAAAAAGGAGGTTGAGGGGTCAACTTATCGAGTGCTTTACGATACTGAAAGGCTTCGACAAAGTCAATAGAAATGCGCTATTCACATTCAACAATAAAACTCAAACTCGCGGAAATGGAATGAAATTAAAAACCAAAAAGCCAAACCTAGATGTCACAAAGAGTTTCTTCACCTAGTGTGGTGACAGAGTGGAATGAACTACCAGCGAGAGTGGTGGAGAGCGACACAATAAACGTTTTCAAGGGAAGGCTTGACCTCTATCTAGAGGGGGCTGGGGTGATATAAAAAAAACAAAACAAAATTTGTAAGGCTGGATAGCCTAGTAGGGACCCCGAGGTCTGTGTGGTCTGTGTATCTATGTAACTCTTTCTCTCTCTGATGATGATGTACAGTGTACACTTACCCATTTCCCTGGCATAGTGGTCAACTATATTGTGTGCATGCGGGTGTGGTATTTTACATCCAAGAAAGCCATATTGGATGTTGGTATCATCGGCAGCCAATGCAGCTGCAACACCCAGCAGCACTAGGACCAGTACCTTCATCCTTGGTTGGTCACAGGTTGGCTGCATGGATATTTGTTTAAGATATGTGTTATTGCTGAGGATGTATCATATTATTATTTCATGTTTTGTGTGTTTTGTTTTGCTTATGTAGATAAATCCCAACCATCAATGTAATCCTCTCATGGTTACTGTACTATAAATATCCTCTCATGGTTACTGTACTATAAATATCCTCTCATGGTTACTGTACTATAAATATCCTCTCATGGTTACTGTACTATAAATATCTCATGGTTACTGTACTATAAATATCTCATGGTTACTGTACTATAAATATCTCATGGTTACTGTACTATAAATATCTCATGGTTACTGTACTATAAATATCAATGTAATCCTCTCATGGTTACTGTACTATAAATATATCATGGTTACTGTACTATAAATATCTCATGGTTACTGTACTATAAATATCTCATGGTTACTGTACTATAAATATCTCATGGTTACTGTACTATAAATATCTCATGGTTACTGTACTATAAATATCTCATGGTTACTGTACTATAAATATCTCATGGTTACTGTACTAAAAATATTTCATTGTTACTGTACTATAAATATCTCATGGTTACTGTACTATAAATATCAATGTAATCCTCTCATGGTTACTGTACTATAAATATCTCATGGTTACTGTACTATAAATATCTCATGGTTACTGTACTATAAATATCTCATGGTTTCTGTACTATAAATATCTCATGGTTACTGTACTATAAATATCTCATGGTTACTGTACTATAAATATCTCATTGTTACTGTACTATAAATATCTCATGGTTACTGTACTATAAATATCTCATGGTTACTGTACTATAAATATCTCATGGTTACTGTACTATAAATATCTCATGGTTACTGTACTATAAATATCAATGTAATCCTCTCATGGTTACTGTACTATAAATATCTCATGGTTACTGTACTATAAATATCTCATGGTTACTGTACTATAAATATCTCATGGTTACTGTACTATAAATATCTCATGGTTACTGTACTATAAATATCTCATGGTTACTGTACTATAAATATCTCATGGTTACTGTACTATAAATATCTCATGGTTACTGTACTATAAATATCTCATGGTTACTGTACTATAAATATCTCATGGTTACTGTACTATAAATATCTCATGGTTACTGTACTATAAATATCTCATGGTTACTGTACTATAAATATCTCATGGTTACTGTACTATAAATATCTCATGGTTACTGTACTATAAATATCTCATGGTTACTGTACTATAAATATCAATGTAATCCTCTCATGGTTACTGTACTATAAATATCTCATGGTTACTGTACTATAAATATCTCATGGTTACTGTACTATAAATATCTCATGGTTACTGTACTATAAATATCTCATGGTTACTGTACTATAAATATCTCATGGTTACTGTACTATAAATATCCTCTCATGGTTACTGTACTATAAATATCCTCTCATGGTTACTGTACTATAAATATCTCATGGTTACTGTACTATAAATATCTCATGGTTACTGTACTATAAATATCTCATGGTTACTGTACTATAAATATCTCATGGTTACTGTACTATAAATATCTCATGGTTACTGTACTATAAATATCTCATGGTTATTGTACTATAAATATCTCATGGTTACTGTACTATAAATATCTCATGGTTACTGTACTATAAATATCTCATGGTTACTGTACTATAAATATCTCATGGTTACTGTACTATACATATCTCATGGTTACTGTACTATAAATATCTCATGGTTACTGTACTATAAATATCTCATGGTTACTGTACTATAAATATCTCATGGTTACTGTACTATAAATATCTCATGGTTACTGTACTATAAATATCTCATGGTTACTGTACTATAAATATCTCATGGTTACTGTACTATAAATATCTCATGGTTACTGTACTATAAATATCTCATGGTTACTGTACTATAAATATCTCATGGCTACTGTACTATAAATATCTCATGGTTACTGTACTATAAATAGCTCATTGTTACTGTACTATAAATATCTCATGGTTACTGTACTATAAATATCTCATGGTTACTGTACTATAAATATCTCATGGTTACTGTACTATAAATATCTCATGGTTACTGTACTATAAATATCAATGTAATCCTCTCATGGTTACTGTACTATAAATATCTCATGGTTACTGTACTATAAATATCTCATGGTTACTGTACTATAAATATCTCATGGTTACTGTACTATAAATATCTCATGGTTACTGTACTATAAATATCTCATGGTTACTGTACTATAAATATCTCATGGTTACTGTACTATAAATATCTCATGGTTACTGTACTATAAATATCAATGTAATCCTCTCATGGTTACTGTACTATAAATATCTCATAGTTACTGCACTATAAATATCAATGTAATCCTCTCATGGTTACTGTACTATAAATATCTCATGGTTACTGTACTATAAATATCAATGTAATCCTCTCATGGTTACTGTACTATAAATATCTCATAGTTACTGCACTATAAATATCAATGTAATCCTCTCATGGTTACTGTACTATAAATATCCACACAATATGATTAACATAATTTAAGGGGAGGCTGACCGTTTTTCTGGACCCCCTTCTCCATAATGTTTAGCCCCACTAGTTTTGAGATTATAAGACGTTCATCCCACTAGTTTGGCGACTTTAACACCTTTCGCCCCTTTTCGTTGTCAATTTTAAGACCTTTCGTGCCATTTAGGTGTCGATTATTTCCTGGCGAGCGGTAGCGAGTCTGCATTTTTAAGAGGAACCGGCCTTCGGCCGGAAATTTTTCTACCGAAAAATTTACAAATTTATCTTAAAGGGGGGTCTAGGGGGTGTTTTTCTAAGCTTGATGGATGTCTAGAGAGGAAACTAAAAAAATGTATGAATACATGAATTAATAGACCAAACAAACGGTTAGTCTCCCCTTAATAGGCGTTAATGCATATACAGCTACAATTATGTATGTTTCGCACTGGGTGTAAACCAACCTGAAGTGATGCGGAAAATAATAACTGGCCAAATGACCTGTTACACTTTCTAGCAAAGATGCATTGTCTGACCAAATAATTGTCCCTATACACAAGATGTATATATTTGGCTTTGAAATATATATCAGAAGTATATCACAACAAAAGATCAGTTATGTTTTAAGGTTTAGGGAATGTGTCCAAGCTCATAGAATGTTTTAAAGTTTTAATTAACAAAATATATGTTCTTTTGAACAAAAGGATCAATTGAATTGAACATCATTTGTAAAATGTGTTGGTATGAGTTTTGCAATTATAGGAAGATAGTAGATATATATACAGTATATATATATATATATACAGTATATATATATATATATATATATATATATATATATATATATATATATATATATATATATATATATATATATATCAGGGTATGTATGATGAAGCAGTAATGGAACGGAACTTTGAATCCAAAAGTTCTCATTTGTATGACTCATTGACAAAATGTTATTAGAATATAATTTATGCAACAAGTATTTCCAGTACATTACCACAAACCCCACCGACATGCTATACGAACCATATGAACAACTTTATTGTTTTCAGTACAAGAGCATAGAGGAAAGTTTCCAAATGTATTATAGGAACGCATTATTGAATTCTAATTGTTTTAACAATATATAATTTACTAGCAGGGGTACCCGGCGTTGCCCTGGTAATCACCATAATCACCATCACTACTACTACCATAATCACCATCATCACCATCATCATTCACTACTACCACAATCATCACAATACTACTACTACCATAATCACCGGCCTCTGTGCCTCATTAAACGGCGACCTCGATTTCGGCCGCTAAATGACCTCCGATTTTGGATCTGACCTCATCCGTACCCCCATTTTGGGAGGCTGCGAACAACTTTCGTTCCATACACCTTTTCGATCGGAGGCCTCCTTCTGCCCCAAACGGCAATTTTTTTTCGCATTTTTGTTTATCTCGTATACTACATAAGTTCTGCCGAAAATTTTATTAAACAAAAGTGTCTCTGATTTCCACTAAACTCGCCTAAGACCATCTCCAAAGCCTGGGCTTTCCAACGGTGCCCCACACTCCCACCTGGCACCAAAACTGTGGGAGGAGTTTAGTAACAAAGGTCGAGTAACTGACAAACAGACAAACATTGACCTTTATTTATTTAGATGTACCCAACCTTAGCTGATTCTGTCTCTTTTCCTGTACTGATTTTCCTACTTAGGGGTGGGGGCTAGGAATCCTCCTCCGCTTGTAAAATTCATCTACAAGGCAAGACAGAGAAAGGGGCGAGAAATGCGAAGGTGGTCCCGGACCCTAAGAATTGGAACTTTAACTGTTGTTTCTGTTCTGGCTCTGTCTCGAGCCGGCCATCTCCAGCGTTGGGGTGTTATTCCTGAGTATATACATACATATACATACATACTAAATATCAAGTAGTAGTCTTTCTATTAACCCGTTGAGTCCCAGCGACGCATGTTATGCGTCGCCTATGTATGTACGCTAAACCCCAACGACACAATGGTTGCGTTCGTGTTAATTACTCTTGTCCTATGGCACCTAGAGGGTTCAGATGTGTATTAGTATCCTACGCAACAGTACCAATGGTTGGAAACCCTCCAAGTCCAGCAGTGTGTGTGTGGACGCACGTGGGAGTGATTTTCCAGTATTTTGCCTACCCATTTCTCCATGTTAATTACGACTTTCCGCCGCCCTGCAGGACCCCTAAATGACCTAGCTGAGCGTTTTTTTTTTTTTTTTTTCATTCATTACTAACCCATCCCATGTGTTTTCAATAAAACAAAAAATAACAACCTGCTGGTCACACTTTGTACACTTATTATAAATCAGCTGGTGCTCAATGGGTTAATACATTGTTCTATCAATCTGTCATTTGAGAATTATCTTCCAAAATGTTTTGTCTATTGACAATAGTTGGTTTTAAATACATCTGAATATTTTAATATACTGTTTTAGATAATTTCCAATACTATTATCCTGTTATAGTTAAGCTTAATGGAAAATTATTATTTAACCTCTGAAACATAGCCTATAACTAATCGTCCTAAACTAAAAAAATAAGTTGATAATCTACTAAACACATTTGACAATTACTCATAGTACTAACATGTGTATATCAGTAATACGATATTGGTTAGGGATAAAGTGTTACTGTAAGTTAGGTAAAATTTAAGCGATTGGGGCATTTTTACTTCGCTAATGCTGAACGATTTTAGTCAACCTAATTGCGATCTCGACCATTAAAAGTGTAAAATCTATCTTCCTTAGCCCTCTATCTCCCACAAGTAATTATCAAAACCAATATTAACGTCCAACGATAACAAGTATAAACTAAGAGAAAAGCAGCATTCTAATGAACGAGTCATATTTTCGTTATAGTTATTTTAGAGCTACATTAAAACAAAATCGGGTTAGCATAATCATTGCGAAGGGTACTTTGTGTTCATAACAATACAATATATTAAGGAAGTTATGGCAGTGTTAAACATATTTTGCAAGATGTTAAAAAGGCTTATCAAATATTCAATGGTAAATTTATGTCAATGTACCCAACTATATAATATATTAATTTCTCTTGAATTTTACAATATGGTAGGCAAGTGAAATGTATGAAGCTAGTAACCTACTGTTGGTGAAGATGTATACATTGATAGTCGTATGAGGTTAGGGGTTAAGTATATGATGGTGGTGAAGTTGAAAGGTTTATTCTGATGTTCCTGGGATACTAACCTGAAGCTGTTTAACCCGTACAGCCCCAGCGACACGTCTGACGCGTCGGCGATGTATGTAACGCACAGCCCCAGAGACGCGCCTGACGCGTCACCCTAATTGCGCCGACCGTAACCTCAGGTGTAGCCACTTAAGAGGGCTCAGATTTGTATGGGAACTGTGTACGTATCCCACACAACCGTGCTGATGGTTGAAAACTCTCAAAGTCTACGTGCGTGCGCGCAAGCGCGCAATAACCTAGGTTTTTGGGATAATTGCCTTAAATTTTTTACTCTTGTAAAATCCGTTTTCGGGGTCTCTGTAGGACCATTTTTTAAGCTTTTTGAGCGGTTTTTCGTGGTTTTTCCTTCATTCCTAACCCATTCGCTATTGTTTCTGGAATAAAACCATTTTTTGAAAACCGGCCGGGTTCTGGTGCGCAAACATTACAAAACTAGCCGGGGCTCCACGGGTTAAGAAGTGAAGGTGGACAGTGGTGTGAGTGTGGTATGGCAGACAGAGGGTTTATATACTGATGGTTATGGTAGAAGTGAAGGTGGACAGTGGTGTGAGTGTGGTATGGCAGACAGAGGGTTTATATACTGATGGTTATGGTAGAAGTGAAGGTGGACAGTGGTGTGAGTGTGGGTATGGCAGACAGAGGGTTTATATACTGATGGTTATGGTAGAAGTGAAGGTGGACAGTGGTGTGAGTGTGGTATGGCAGACAGAGGGTTTATATACTGATGGTTATGGTAGAAGTGAAGGTGGACAGTGGTGTGAGTGTGGTATGGCAGACAGAGGGTTTATATACTGATGGTTATGGTAGAAGTGAAGGTGGACAGTGGTGTGAGTGTGGTATGGCAGACAGAGGGTTTATATACTGATGGTTATGGTAGAAGTGAAGGTGGACAGTGGTGTGAGTGTGGTATGGCAGACAGAGGGTTTATATACTGATGGTTATGGTAGAAGTGAAGGTGGACAGTGGTGTGAGTGTGGTATGGCAGACAGAGGGTTTATATACTGATGGTTATGGTAGAAGTGAAGGTGGACAGTGGTGTGAGTGTGGTATGGCAGACAGAGGGTTTATATACTGATGGTTATGGTAGAAGTGAAGGTGGACAGTGGTGTGAGTGTGGTATGGCAGACAGAGGGTTTATATACTGATGGTTATGGTAGAAGTGAAGGTGGACAGTGGTGTGAGTGTGGTATGGCAGACAGAGGGTTTATATACTGATGGTATATGGTAGAAGTGAAGGTGGACAGTGGTGTGAGTGTGGTATGGCAGACAGAGGGTTTATATACTGATGGTTATGGTAGAAGTGAAGGTGGACAGTGGTGTGAGTGTGGTATGGCAGACAGAGGGTTTATATACTGATGGTTATGGTAGAAGTGAAGGTGGACAGTGGTGTGAGTGTGTATGGCAGACAGAGGGTTTATATACTGATGGTTATGGTAGAAGTGAAGGTGGACAGTGGTGTGAGTGTGTATGGCAGACAGAGGGTTATATACTGATGGTTATGGTAGAAGTGAAGGTGGACAGTGGTGTGAGTGTGGTATGGCAGACAGAGGTTTATATACTGATGGTTATGGTAGAAGTGAAGGTGGACAGTGGTGTGAGTGTGGTATGGCAGACAGAGGGTTTATATACTGATGGTTATGGTAGAGGGGGAGGGGAGGGATTTACATGGGGGTGGTGCTGAAGGTACGGATGGGTGTGGACTATGACTAACCACTATTTTTTGATTGCTCATACCTGCTCCTGCATGCAATGCAAAGAAACTGGAACTCCTTTTTTACCATCTGGCATCCTTTGCTGATCCATTCTGTGCCTCACCAAAATAGAGGACTATCCTAGTTTGTCCCCCTAAATTATAATGTAAAACTTGCAAAACAAACAAACCAAAACTGGGGACGATACAAGATAAAAGCAAATAACTCATCAAAATCGCGATGTGGAAATAACGCTTAATAAATCAAATTTCGAAATAAAAAAACACAATCCACCACATAAGGTATACATCACTACATGAGCAAGTTAATCTGTTTCCCAAGGAAACTAATCGCACATTTAACAACGCACTGTCGTCACGTTCAAGGAATTAGTCAATTTGGGAAGTCAATACCTTATATCTCCGTCAGTGCAATATATTTCAAACACCTTGCATACTACACTACTTTTCAAAATTCTATAACATGTGATATGACGGGCTGGAGGGACAGAATCAGAAACTCCAACTGATCTAGCACCAACTACGAAGCACGGCCTCTACAAATATCCCGGATAGCGTTCATTAGGGGACGGAAAAAGAAATAAGAATAAGGCAGGAACAGAGAAAAATACCGCAGTACCCATACGACAACACCAAAGAATACCGCAGTCTACCCTCCAGAAACAACGCTCGCTACCTGTCCCAACAGGACCAGGGCCCCTCATCAAGGATAATAAATTACTCCTGGGGCAGATCAAACGGCCCGAGATACAATACAAGTGCATCTTACAATTTAGAACCCGATCTCGACTGTGATGAGGAGTTTATGCAATGACTCACCAACCCCCAACAATCTACCATGATGTTTTAACCAGAATATCCCCTTCGTACACGATGAAGGGACACCCACCATGAAAAAGAAGATAAACCACAAGTAACGAAAGCATTGCATACATCATCGTAATGAAGCCATAGAACTCTTAAATTATGATCTAAATACTATCTCCAATTGGGGCAGGAAAAACCTTGTTACCTTTAATGCTTCCAAAACCCAATTTTCTCCATCTATCTACCTGTAAGGAACTCCCATCGGACTATCCTTATTCTTCAACAATACAAAAATCAATCCTTCATCTTCTCTCAATATTCTTGGTGTCTCCTTTTCTTCTGCTCTCAGTGGAAGGACCATATTACCAGTCTTGCTAAGGCAGCCTCCCTGAAGCTGGGTGTGCTCAACCGCCTTAGAGGGTTCTTTTCCCCTGCACAGCTTCTTGCTCTGTACAGGGGCATAGTGCGTCCTTGTATTGAGTATTGTTCACATGTGTGGGGAGGTTCCTCTCACACCGCTCTCCTAGACAAAGTTGAAAGGAAGGCTTTTCGTTCATTAACTCCCATCCACTCACCAACTCTCTGCAATCTCTCTCTCTCTCCGCCGCAATGTTGCATCTCTCTTGCTATTCTATCGCTACTATAATAATCAGTGTTCCTCAGAGCTTTCCCAGTGTATACCACCTCCTTTACGTAGGGCACGTGGTACCCGTCTTGCAACTCAATCCCACCCCTACTCTGTGCAACTCTCCAACCCAAGAGTGAAACGTTACTCTCAAACTTTCTTCTACTCAACAGCTG
>JBAKBP010035180.1:0-19831 GCA_037953745.1 Lithodes maja | reverse complement strand
CTGGCTTTTTCTAATGTGAATAGAAGATTTATGGCACATATATTTCTGCATTGCATTATATCTTGAAATAATTGCAGTGCATAGGTGTATGATTAAATTTTTTAATTACTCTTATGTAATCCAAAATTGTATGTATGGGTGTATTTTGTCTACTTCTATCATGTTTTCCTTCTAGTATTTTATGTGGCCATATCTCAGGTGGCCATGGCAGAAAGACCCCCTATGCCACACTGTCCCTGCTACACAACAACTTTATTTATTGTATATACTCAAACACTTCTTAATCTGACTTGACACTGCATTTTATCACTTGACACTGACTTTCACCACTTGACACTGTTTTCTACCACTTGACACACTTCTATCACTTGACACTCTTTCACCACTTGACACTATCTGCTACCACTTGGCACTGTCTTTTATCACTTGACACTCTCTGCTACCACTTGACACTGTCTTCTACCACTTGACACTGTCTTCTACCACTTGACACACTTCTATCACTTGACACTCACCACTTGACACTATCTGCTACCACTTGGCACTGTCTTATCACTTGACACTGTCTGCTACCACTTGATAATCTTCTATCACTTGACTGTCTGCTACCACTTGATACTGTTTTCCACCACTTGACACTATCTTTACCACTTGACACTGTCTTTCACCGCTTGACACTTGTCTACCACTTGGCACTGTCTTTCACCACATGATACTTTCTATTGTCACTTAACATTTTCAATCCACATTGTATTTCCTTATTTTAACACTATTACCATTTGGCACTTTCTTACCTTTTGACACTTTCCTCTTACCATCTTTTAATTTCACCCCTCTACTTGACACTTTCTGTTGTCATAGGACACTTTCAACTGCACTTGATAATCAACTATGCTAACTATCTCTTACTATTGGACACTTGAATATTACCGTCTGTCACTCTTCTACCAACATTTGATACTTTCATCTTAATATCGCTTGAAGCTTTCCGTTTACTGCTTCACACGACACCTGACACATTCTTTCTTCAACCATTACTATTACCACTACCACTGCTACTATTTCTACTACTACGTCTGTTCTAAGACTACGACTACTACTACTGCTACTACAACCACTTTTTTTTATGAAAAAAAGTCCCACCACTTTTCCGTTAAGTAAGCCATTTTAGGTTTACAGAAGAGCGACCATTACTGTGTGTCCACAATCATATATAAGTATGTTCCTTTTTTTATACTACTACTACTACTACTACTACTACAGTACTACTACTGTACTACTACTACTACTACTACTATCAGAACTTGTAAACCTAAACTTACAGTGTTTTTCCCCTGTTCTGCCTTCAGGGCTTGCAATAAGTTTTCTATTACATATACTGTACTGTAGCAAACACCTGATCCACATAAATATAACATAACCTATCTATTGTACATAATCATAACCAACATTAAGTATTCCTCTTTATCCATTAATTGCTTCAGTATATGTAACAGCTTCTGCACTACACACAGTAGCCTACTATTGTACATAAATGCAAAGCAATATATATATATATATATATATATATATATATATATATATATATATATATACACCCACACATACTGTACATGCCAAGCAACAATTAATCAGAATCTTCTTTTCCTATTATTTCAAAGTGCACAATAACTTTTACACTACATACAATACAACATAGATGTAAATATAACATCATAATTACAAAAGTATACAGTAATGTTATACATTTTACGATCATAGCCTATAATCTATTCATTATGGAAAGCCTAGAAATCCCAATCCCCAATGTTTATAACTTCAAAAGTACTTAAGCATCGAGCTGATATTTTTACTATTTACGAAGTGTCAGAGTAAATAAGTTTGAAAATGTCCTACCTGAGGTATAAGAGGCCTTGGAGTCACAATTTTCTAAGCTCGTCATAATGAATAAACTACATAAACCTTAGCGACACACACATAAATATATCAAGTAACATTTACCAAGGGAACAACAAAGAATCTTCTTTTCTATCATTTCAATCTGTACAATAACTTCCAATACATATGATATTAGATATACCTAAATATAGCATCATGGCGACAAATCTATGGTCAACATTAATTTTATATAAAGCTAGTAACAACAATAACCCACTTTTCTTAATGAACTGATGTTATTGCTTTTCTGTTGATAAACAGGTACTGCACTAATCTTGACAGATACTGTACATGGAAATTTTACTGTCCCTTCTTGGTTGCTCACTGGACTGCATTACACAGACCCTCTTGTATTGTGTTGTATATTGTTCATGGCTTTTTATTCAATTCTATACAGTTGCTGCTTGTTGTAGGTCATACATTACCTAGTGTTACACATGAGGCTAAGAGCAGTTATTAGTGAAGATCACCGAGTACTCTTTGTGGTCTAACAACTTACAGTATTTAATAATAGTATATCTTCATGTCTGAATTGTCCGTCATAAACTGCAATATACATTTCTGGTTGCAACTATACATGTAATGCAGTATTAATAATGCTTTTTTAATAAATATATATTACTTTTTTTGCCTGCCTGTGACATCTTGCTTTCAAGATGTTCTATTGCAATGCAGTCTAGTAGCACCGTCACTAACAATTGAACTCAATCTTTTAGCGGAATGAGCGCTTAGAAAAAGAGCAGAAACAGTTGGAGAAAGAGAAACGGAAAGAGCAGAAAGCTCTTGAACGGGAGGCCAAGAAGAACGGTGAGAGTAACCAAGGGGACGGGGATGACGATACGAGCCCCTCATTGAAAATAAACCCTGTGGATGATTGTGACCCCCTGGAGGTTACCCACGTAGCATTACAGGAGCTCTCAAAAGGCTCGCCCAGAGAACACAGAATGCCCATCAGAATGCACAAAAGTTTTTCATCGGGGGTGATATCAAGTGACGCTTTGCGCGAAGCACCCAGGAATTCCGCAACCGTGCCACTGCTAGCTAAAGGCGCCTCCACAGAAGACCTCACTCACCACCATATATCCAATGGAATACTTTCCAAAGACAAGCCGGTTGATTTAAGCAGAAGATCCTCGTCAGACTTCAAAAAGAGGCCTCGACGGAGAAAGCTCTCATCAGACGGAGGGCCGACCAGTGCCGCGAGTCAGGACCCACCAGAGCCGCTAGAGGTAGAAAGGGATGACCCACTATCCTCAGCCAACAAACATGAAGCTCGGCTAGTTGAGGTACTGGCTAGTGGCTCGCTCACAGAGTGACCCGCTGCGTCACTTAACAGCAGCTCAATGTGCCTAGACTAGCTATGGCTATTCCTTTTTTGTAGTCCCTTATTTTCCATAGTCTTAGATGTACGCTCACTCGGAAACATTTGTGAACAGTCACTTTCATTTGTCATGTTCTACCTTCATAATTTCAAACTAGGGTTTCTCTTAGTAAAAAGAAGAATTACGTTCGTAATTGCACATGTACATAGCCTTCATATTTAGTTTTTGTTCAGTGTTGTTGAGGAATATGTTTATACTTTATTGAGAGAGGAACATAAGCTGAAATTGTGAAGGTAGGACATAACTTAAGAACATGATTGTACCTCTTTTGTCACTGTGCAAATGACGCTGAAATGACTGAATAATCATTGTAATTTTCTTTACATTAAATAATAAACCAAGTTTGTTGTTTCATGTATATTTGTTTTTATTCATAATATTTCAGTCCCAATGATTATAACAGCGTAATGAAAGACCTAAGAGGCCCGCAAATATTTACAAGGGCTGTACACAACACAGTATTTTGATTACCGATTGTCATTTTTTGTTAAGACTCTTGGGAGATGTGTGTTCTACTGTCTAACAAGCTTTTGACTAACTGTGCAGTCCCATGTCTATATTAATGGCTGCCAATGTACCTACCTGTATATATAATCTTTTCTATTTTAGTACCGAATAGAATGCATGGAGACGATGCATTCCAAGACTTTGTAGATTCTGTGAGTCCTGCAGTCACATAGAAATTCACAATAGTTTGAAAGTGGCAATTGCAGATTGCACGCCCAGCAACTCTCCTAGTCAGTGTAGGGACAGAATGATCTGTACGTTTTAAGTCAGAGTCACATGAGTGTATTATTGGCGATAGTCAAAATTTGCAATGGTATTGGGAACACGAATGAATGAAGTTAGATTACTGTAGATGGCTTTTTCTGGCATCATGTAGAAGCTCGTTTTGCATTGGTAGTGGATACTAGACTGAAATCAAACATACTTAGGAAGCTGAATTCTTACAAAGCTTTAACTCTGAAGCTGCCACGCTCTAACTACCGAAAAAAAGTGCCAGAAAAAGAGATGTTGTGACTTTGCCTTATTACCTGGCAGTTCTTATTAGTTTAGGAACAGTAGCGCTAGAACACTGTTGGTGGTTCCTTCCAAGTTTTATACTTGCAGCATAATGTTCCATTTAAAAGTTGTCCCTATTTCAAACACATGCAGGTGTGCTGGTTGTAATCTTCATAAAGTTTTTTTTTAGACCATATTTTTCTGTTGTTTGAAAGCTAACTCTCATAATAATTTTAATCCCATAGAGCTTATGTGGTAATGCAGTAATATTCTTACTTAATTTGTATTACAAATTTAATTTCAAATACTGTACAGGTACTTGCATTTGAATTGTTTTGAATTACAGCATTAACAAATTCTGATTAATTAAGAAAAATAATTATAATATACTTGACCTACAAATTATATTATCTTAACTGCTATTAAATATACAGTATGTCTGAGAAAATAGCTTATTGGAAGTAAAACAAATATTGTAATTGTTGTACAGAAAAAATATATGCAAGAAAATTCCCATATTTCCAAATCACAAATATTGCCTCTGTTCTTGTGAGGAACCAAGGTGACCCAGTCCTTCAGAATATTAGACCAAAGTTTGATAGGTATACCCAGCGAACTTGACAGAAATTGTAACCCCCTAACTTCTTTTAACTAAATTAAGAATGAGAGTAATTGAGCCGACATCTCTATAATTCGGGAAGAGTCGACCATGAAATAGGCGTGGAAATTAACAGCCCGTTTGCTGTAGCACCTTTTGAGTTACAAAGAGGTTAAGGATGAAGATTACTGACAAGTTGACTGATACCAGGTCTAGTGAATCTGTCCTGCATTACTCTCACCCACCAAATGCACAATAGGTTTACTGGGGTTCAGATTATACCATAGGGAGAGCTACGCCATTTGTTTTTTGTTTTATATGTACTGTATATACCATGTTACATACCTTGAGCTTGAGTTATTGCTATAAGCTTTATATACTACTGATGATAATAATACATTAAAGTACTGTATATCGTTGAAACTCGCGGATCTGGAAATCCAAGGCTTCTGGAGTCAGTATCTTGTCTGGACTTAAACTCTCTCCTTCGAACGAAGTTCGGAAGACCAATGTAGAAGTACAAAAGATGAAGGTAAATTTCTAAACAATGGTGCTTATTTATCACTCAATTTTTGGATATAGTCCGAATAACGGAGGCAAATATTCAGACACCCAATGTCCAAGTCAAATTATTACCTTGTTTTTTTGGACGAAGTCTGAACATTCAAAATATAAATCTTCATAATTGATATGTTATAATATTTTGTAATATTGCACTTCCTGACACTGCCTTGTTTAAGAAAATATGGGCTTTTTCTATACTGTACTTGATACTAACGAGTTTTAGCCACATTGTTTTCTGCTTATACTGTACAACAAGCAATGTACTTGGCATTAGCAGTTCGGCCAGGCAGCCTAGGGAACGACTACTACATTAGCAGTCAAGTGTGCTTCCAAGGTATTGAACTAGTCCTCAACACACTATTTATTCCTTTCCCACACTACTTTACCAACTATCCAGTGCTGTATGTACTGTATGCTACTTGTACTGTAGTTTCTAATGAAACACTGGTGTAAGTACTCTGAGGCCAGATATTCACAAGGTAGTAATATTTCACTATACTCTGTTCAAATTAACTTAACAGCAAATCATATTCCAAGTACAGTGTGATTAAGATTTAATATAAATTGGTGGGCAGGGGTGAGCAGAGTGGCTTCGTAAGCAGAATAGTATACTGTAGAACCTTAATTATTTGTTGTGTCCAAAAGATGATAATAAATAGAGCCATATCAGGAGTAAGCTGGAAAGTTTATTTGAATAGAGTATAGTGAAGCACATTGCCTTGGTCTTTGTGGTCCAATTCTAATCTGCTTGACATTAGCTTCTGGCCTCAAATTTGCAAAGCACTGAGTATGCAACATAGCGGATATACTATAAAGTTGGCATAACTCTCCTTATGAAAATATATAGTGTGGATGACTCTATAGGAGGTTCTTCTGTAGTGCAACGGCAAACTGTCCGCCACTGTATTGCATTGAATTGTTGAATTGACCACTTGCGAGTTTCGGACTATAAGGTAGTTCTGACTGCAGACATTATTATCTAACCAAAATACAAACTAAAATATGTTTGTTCTATGAACTAAAGTTGTTCATTAAATCATGTTCAACATAATAATTATCCATTCATCAGAAATTAACATATTTTTGTAAATCTGATAAATATCGATGTCCACAGATTGAACTTCTCAATTGCCCAAATCTTGCAGTGGCCAATTGCATCTTAAACATGCCCTGATGACTTAGTACCATTTCGTGACTGTATCATACAAACTAGCAACATCAAGAACTTCTCTCTGTTTTGTAATATGATACAAGCTACTTGCATCACGGACGTCTTATGTTTTCGTAGGGTTATATGAGCTAGATGCATCGCAAACATATATGTTTTTTAAGATAATATGCGCTAGTTGCATTACGACCATTCTGTGTTTTGTAAGATTATGCGAGCTAGTTGCATCACAAAAATTTCTGTGTTTTTGTAAGATATAATTTATTGAATTTTTGTATTTAGGTTTAGTATCTTACATAGGAAGGGAACAAAATACAGTACAGTGTTATCAGCATGATATCTGTTTGTATCGTCCAGTGGAAGTGATTTGGTCACATGTTCAGACAGTTCCTTCAGCTTGTATAGAAATGCCATATCAAGTATGAAGAACAAGCTGCTCATATGGCCCCGTGTATAGAAGACCATAAGGGCATTTGTATTTGGTGAGAGAACATGAGATTGAGCCTTAACCCTTTAACCCTTTCACTACCGGGGGTGTATGTTGTTTTTTAGCAGCTATATTTAGACAATTTTAGGCAGGTTAGGAAGGATCTGCGGTAGTAAAAGGGGTTAATTCCGATAGTCTGTAGCCTCATAATTGCCACACTACCATCCTAAGCCAAATAAAATTGTCTTAAAACAGCTAAAATCAAATAAAGAAGACGTCACCGGTAATGAAGGGGTTAAGCCAGATATACTGGCTCCTATGGTCTTTTATATACTGTACTCCTGTCTCAATTGTTATTATGTGTCTCGGTCGATTCTAGGATGTCTTGTCTGTGTTGTACCATATTGACGTGTCGTACTGATGTTTCTATGTCGTTCATGTTGGTGGAAACTTTATGGGGACTTTAGTGCCAATGCTATATGTTTATTATATAGGCATTGTGTAGTACAATGTTGAGTGTGAGATTCTGCATTCAGTAACTCTCACAGTCCTTTTTGTATAACCTATCCCTTCTTCCTTCCCACATAGCTTTTCCAATGTTTCCCTAACCTTGTCACCCTAAAGAGCTCCTATGACTTATGTGCTGCTATTCACAGAGGTGTGAATAGTAGAATGGAAAATCCACATAAAAGAAAATGTGTTCAATGTAAAGACATGACCTTTTAACTTGTCATTTCTTAACAAAAGATACACATTTCTGGCATGTGGGATTTTATTTCGCTGATCCCCTTATATTCCTTCCTTTGTCTATTAGCTGTATTTTTATGCCATTATACTGTAAGACTTACATCCTCTTCATATTAACTTTGAAAGTTACCCTGAAATTGTTAAACACTATATTTTGCCTATACCTGTACGTACTCTGTAACTGGGTGAGGAATTGTCATGACCTTACCTTGATTAATGAGTTATGACTTGATTATGGTGTAAATGGCCCACACTGTCAATTGTGAAAACAAACCACAGTACAATGCAGGACTAATATTGAGCAGAGATGTTCTTATTTTTGCAATCAAGAATCAAACTGCTATGGGATGAAATTTCTCACACAGTTAAGATACCGGTACACAGGGTACTGTATAGTTATTTCGTCGTATAATAAGGGGTACATCTTATATTATGATGAGTGAGTCTTAAGTGGCACAAAATATGGTTCTTATCCCTTCCATGCACCCTTGAGACTTTTCACCGAACCTGTCTCGTCTTTTCCCTGCCTCATCTTTTCCTTATCTTATCTTGTCCTAGGCGTGCCTGTTCTCTCTGTGTCCTGCATGACTCTCTGATAATGCCCTTTGCCACTACCACGTTCTTTTCTTTATTCCATTAATTCACACTTGTAGAAATATAAGGACACTACAGAATTTGCACATTATCAGTACCTTACCAGTACCTTCCTTGGCTACAGAAGTGCCTAGAGAGGATGAAAGTAAGGTATTATAATTCTGCATCTTTTATTGTGCTTACATTTTCCTCAAGCGGTTTTCTGTTGCCACGACTTGGTGACAATTGTGGCGTTCACGGTTACAAAGGCCAACTCACTAAAAGGCCAAGAGTCTACTTTCTATTCTCTAATATTTTTTCCATCAGATTTATTTCATATACTGTAGCAAATTCTCATGTTCTGGCTTAATCCTCCCAGTCTTCGAGGACACGTTTTTTATTTCATTTTAACAGACGATTTTACTAAGGTTGGGAAGGAATAATTGGGGTAATATATATCTCGATTAACCCTCTTGACTCCCACAATTGTTCCTAAACTGAATAAAAGTGTCTGCTAATAGCCAGAATAGAATGAAGAAACTTAATCTTGAAAGGGCTAACTACAACATAGCATAACATAGCATGCATAGAGAAAACCAGAAGCCACTATCAGACCTATTCAAAGGGTTTCCGTTGGTCTTGATAGGACTTGTTGGCTTTTTGTTATAATTATATGTTATGTCTTCAATATTTTAAGTTGGCTCTTATGACTTGGAAGACTTGCAGCATGAAAGAAATTTGATGGAGAATATTGAACTATAGGGTACAACTGCCTTGGTGAGATGGCCTTTACGACGGAACCCCTTACATCTTCTATTTTTCTTCTTCACTCATGTTTTTCCGGAATCGTTTTGTGTGTCTGACGTAATGTATTCCTCGTATTGTAGTTTGCCTTACTTTTTGTGTAACTGTAATGTATTTTTGTTGTCTCTGTAATATGATATTTTTTCACTACTATACACTGTAATTTGTCTTCCCGTTTTGTGTATTGTAAACGGCATCTCTCTCTCTCGTTGCGCTGTTTTACATGCTCTGTGAACAGTATCTTTCAGCATGTTACTGCATCCACAATTTTGAATATGTGTAAGTACTGTAATAATACTGACCCAAGTTAATTAAACATACAGTTTAGCTCTACATACCATCCATAGTGCAGTGTATACTCATTATCTATCCCACATTGCATTGTGTCTAAACTCCTACATGTATACAGTTTACTATCAACTTGTACATTTTAGTTTGTGCATCGAGCAAGCATTGAGTAGATTTTTCCTGTACAGTGCCTCACTTAAGTTCTTTCCCTGACTCTGATAGTAAAATATGGAAGTACAATGTGTTAGATTGAATTGAGAGTGTAGTTTGTTATGAAGTAGTTAATTATGATAACTTAACAGCTTTATAACCAATTCTTCTTCTCAATCATACTATTTTTATTTCCATGCATAAAATCTTGGAGTGGGTTTGAATTTATGAGTGCGAGTTTACTTTAATGTGCTCACTAATTTACTACATATCTTTCTGTATTTCCATATTTCTAAAATTTGTACAGATACTGTATATTCATTAGCATTCATACAAAAATCTGTTACTTAAGGGAGCCGACCTCGCTTTCTTTCTCTCCCTCTCTCTTTAGCTTGTATCCAATCGGTCCCATTCAGCCTACTGTTTTAAGACGTTTACCACCTTCCAGGTGTCAATATTTTTCTGGCGAGCGGTAGCGAGCCAGCATATATATATTTTTGTTTTGACAGCAAGCTAAATTTGTAAATTTTTCGATAGAAAAATGTTTCCGGCGAAGCCGTATTTCTCCATACAATGCTGGCTCGCTATCGCTCGCCAGGAAGAAATCGACACCTGGATGGGGATAAACATCTTAAAACTGTTGGCTGAATGGGGCCGAATGGATACAAGCCAGGAAAAGAGAGAAAAGGAGATAAAGATAAAAAAAGACGGTGATCCCCCCTTAACTGCCACTTAGGACCGATCTGTTTTACATGCTGCACTTGAAGAATACAAACAACCATTGAATTCATATACTGTATCATACAATACTACTTCAGTCCTAGGGTAGTTTTAGTTTGACTTTTCTTTATGTAAACAAAGAACTACTTGCGGTACACTGAGCGGCATTGCCAACGTTAAGGGAGCCCACCTCACTTTTTTTATCTTTCTCTCCCTCTCTCTTTGGCTTGTATCCATTCGGCCCTATTCAGCCTACTGTTGTAAGACGTTTACCCCCATCCAGGTGTCAATATTTTCCTGGCAAGCTATAGCGAGTCAGCATATATATTTTTTTGTTTTGACAGCAAGCTAAATTTGTACATTTTTCGATAAAAAAAATTCTCCGGCGAAGCCGGCTTTCTCCATACAATGCTGGCTCGCTATCGCTTGACACCTGGATGGGGATAAACGTCTTAAAACAGTTGGCTGAATGGGGCCGAATGGATACAAAACAGGGAAAGAGAGAAAAGGAGAGAAAGATAAAAAAAAGATGGTGACCCCCCTTAAAGATCTTGATTGTTTCTTTAAAATACAGTACAAGACAAACATTTGGAAGGCAGTGAATGTGTTTTGGTACAATCGCCTGCACAAGTAACTGGTACAGTACTTTATGATAAACATGAGACCGTGAACATTGGCTGAGGGAAAACACTGACTTGTTCTTTGTGCTTCAAGGGAATGATTAGAAATATTTCACTATACTCTGTTATTTTGCAAGTTTTACATTATAATTATTTCAGCTGTCGGAAAATATAATCCCTAAGTATCTAATTTATCAATACTTTATGGGAAAATATATAAGTACTATGGGTCTACATCATAATTATACCAAGGTTTTCGTAGTATTCGCTACAAAAGCTTCGTAGTAGCTGTGTAACTAAGATATGGACATAATAAATTACCATCAGCTGGAACAAATTTAACTATACTGTACAGTACTCTGTTTTTCTCCAGCTGACGGTAAATTGCTATGTGTTCAGTTTGATTACTCCGCTATTATGCAGATTTTGTAGCAAAAATTGTTGTTAAATATGAAAACTTGGTACTATTATGAAGCAGAGGCATAGTAGTTTCTTATTTTTCTGTTAGTTATAGAGAAATCGGTTGCTAAAGGAATCAATTTACCGTCAGATGAAATGAAACCGAGTATATAGTGTGTCAGAATGGATCACTAAATTGTCTACTACTGCAGGTGATTGTACAATATAGCATCAACAGCAGATCCTTCAGTAAACAAACACTGAACATCATTATTTTAATGTGAACGAAAGAAGACAAATTATCCTGTAGCACCAAGTGGTTTAGTGATGAGGATTAGTAGATTATGTTGCTTTCCTTTGTAATCCTTCTAGAGAAAAGTAAACAAAACATCTGCCGACATTCTGTGCCCTTCTGACGATATAAAATACTATTAGCCTGGAAGTACTATTTGGCAGTTTAACAGTTTATTCTGGTTATTATTAGACAATTTTATTCAGCTTAGGACGGAAGTGTGGGAGTCCAAGGGTTAGTTGATGGATATTAGTTATTCGATACTTAAAAGATCCTCCAAAGCCGAGCAAAATCTTCTAATTTTATTCAAAATAATAGGAGAGAATGTGTCCTCAAATACACTACTGATTGGATTATCTGTGGCATAACAAATGTAAGTCAAGAAAGGAATCGAGTAGCATGCTCTCAGAATTGTCAGTACCTTTTAGTTAATAGATTGTTTTATTAGCTGTAGGCATTCTATATGGTACAAGGCATCACTTTATTTTTTTCTGCGTTTAAGCTTTGAGAACTTCACAGTTTAAAAACAAAAAAAAAAATCAGATTCACCGTATTGAAGGATCTGTAAGTGTTTGCTGTACCCTTGCAAGTTGATTAATAATTTGCCTGTGCCAGGATGAGAAGAAACGATCTGTGTCAACCCTTGATCAGGGGCCTGACGATGAGTGCCGCCATCACCGTGGTAACGAGGACCGGGTCAAGGAGAACAAACTCAGGCAGAAGCTACAGGATGCTGACCCCAAGTGTAACATCGAGAAAGGTAGCTTGATTCAGATCTTTTATTCTGTTAGTTACATTAGCAACTGTAATTGATAATAACCTATCTATCTATCTATCTATCTATCTACTCAGGCCCAATCCCCACTTTTCCTCCCCCCCCCCCCTTTTTTTTTTTTTTTTTTAATATGTCAATGAACAGTACAACGTAACATGCAATTGTCTACTCATTTCTGACAGTCTTGGTATATTCTAAGATACACATTTGGTGGAAGCGTCATTCGGGTGAAGGAAAGCGTGATCCGTGTCTGTGCCTTCAATGCCAATGGCATAAATGATTTTAGCAAGAGAGAGTGTCTGATGCGAGAGCTTAAAGATGGATGTGTGGATGTGTGTGGGGTAGGTGAGACGCACCTGTTGGGTTCTGGAGTGTGGGATGGTGAGTGTGAGCATGATTTGTGGGGTGGGGAAGGATGGGTTGTCTGGTCTGGATTGGATGCAGGATATAAATGTAAGAAAAAGGAAGGGGTAGCAGTAATTTTGTCAGAAAGGTTGAGGAAGTGTGTGAAAAACTATGGATGCGTGGACTCAAGAATTGTATGGTGTGAGTGCAAGATTGGGATAGATACTGTAGGTATACTTTTATGTGTGTGTATGCACCAGTCAACCAAGAAACTGGGAAAGGTGCGGAAGAAAATAGAAAATGTTGGAATAAAGTCAATAAATGTATAAGAGAAAGGCAAGAGTGTACACAAGTAATATTAGTAGGCGACATGAATGGTAGAGTTGGAAACGAGGAGATAGAAGGTAAAGTGGGTAAATGGGGTGTGGAGGGTAGGAATATGATTGGTGACTTCCTTTTAGAAGTATGTGCGGAGAGAGAGATGTTTCTGGCTAACACAATTTTTGAACATCGTCACATTCATAGATATACATGGCACAGAGGTGAAGGTGAGCAGGAACAGAAATCTCTAATTGACTACGCCATGATGGACTCCGGACTAAAAGGAAGAATTTTAGATTCAAAAGCTGTAAGAGGTATGCTGACGGGATCAGACCACTATACAGTGCTGACAAAAGTGAGGATAAGGAAAGAGTGGAAATATGAGAGGAAAGAGAGAAAACTGACAGTAGAGAGAATAAATTGTGAGAAAATTAAATGAAGAATGTAATGCAACAAAAATACAAGGACATCCTGAAAGAGACTATAAAGGACATGGATGTTATGATAGATCTGGGAAATACTGTAGACGAAGTATGGAAAGGTACAAGAGACTCCATGATTAACCTCTGAAGTGCGCACGGGGGTAATTGAAAACGTCCCCCTGTGCTGACGTATTTGAGGTGTTTCCGTCACTAAAATATTCATTGTACCATTAATAGCATTAATAATTATCCATATGCGCCTATTATGGGTTGATTATAAAGGTATTAACCTGAAACAACAATAAAACGAGTGAAAACAGCGTTTGGATGGTCAAAATCGGAGATATAGCCCGCGAGTTGTATAATGTATGGGTGAGGCAAGCTACCTTCCCGCCAATTTCCCCCAAGGCCACTGAGACACAGTCGATCGATACTCTCTCTCTCTCTCTTGCACTCGATTGCCATCAGTGATGACAACACCCTGCTTGCAACTCGCTAATGTTAGCACGAAAATATACCTCAGAATAAGGGAATAATAGGGAAAATAGGTGATAACTGAAGGATAGGAGGAAAGTGGGGAAGGAGGGGAGGTAGAGGACTGAGATTTTGCATGGCCCAGGGGCCAATTTTTTTTTTTTTTTTTTTTTTTTTCGATGTCAAAAGTTGATTTTTAATTTTACTTACTCAGGAGAGTCTTCCCGCAGTCCGCCGGGGGAACTCTTAAGAGTCTCCCCGCAGCTCCCGGGTTAAAGCAGCTGAGAAAGTATGTGGGAAGAAAACCTTTAAAATGTGGAAGAAAGGTAACGCATGGTTTAGTAAAGAGATAGAAGAAATAGTGAAAAAAAAAAAAAAAAAAAGAGTTCAGAAAGAGTATGCTGCAAAAGAATATACAGTACCTAGAGAAACTAGAGATGCGAGGAAAGAAGAATATAAAAATTTGAAACAAAGAGTGAAGAGGGCGATACAAGACGCTAAAAGGAAGACAGATGAGGCATATGGGAGAAAGATTAGTGAACAGTTTCTGAATGACAGGAAAGCATACTACAGAGCTGTGAAAGAAGCCAGAGGGAAGAAGACTGAGAATGTCTCAGGTGGTAGGATGAGGGACATGAATGGGGAAGTGGTAGAGGGTGATGGTGTGGTGAAAGTATGGAAAGATCATTTTAGTAGCTTAGCTGTAAAGAGTAGGGGGAAGGCAAAGATCTCATCCATAGGAATGGAGAGAGGTAGAATAAACAGGGTAGTTGAAAGCCAGATAAGCAGAGAAGAAGTAAAAAAAGCAATCAATAGACTTAAAATGGGCAAAGCTGCTGGAGTAGATAACATCCCAGGTGAAATGCTGAGATATGGAGAAGAAGAAGCTGTTGACATAATGCATAGGTTATGTAAATTAGCATGGGAAAAGGAAAGTGTACCAGAGGACTGGAGGAAAGCAGTGATAATACCCTTGTACAAAGGGAAGGGTAGTAAAGAAGAGTGTAAGAATTATAGGGGAATTAGCTTGCTTAGCATACCTGGAAGGGTACACGCAAGAGTAGTAACACAGAGGCTACAGAAGATAACGGATGACAAAATTGGCGAGGAACAGGGAGGTTTCAGAAAGGGCAGGGGCTGCGTTGACCAGATAGCCTCAATGCGATTGTTGGTAGAGAAGTATCTGGCCAAAAACAGAAAACTCTATGCAGCATTCATGGATTTGGAAAAAGCCTACAACAAAGTAGACTGGGAGGACCTGTGGGATGTGTTAACAGTATATGGTGTGGGAGGAAAGTTGCTAATGGCAGTAAAATCTTTTTTATAGGAATGCAATGGCAAATGTGAAGGTAGGGGATAAGTTAAGTGAAAGTTTTGAGGTCAATGTAGGTGTAAGACAGGGATGTGTCATGTCAGCTTGGTTGTTCAATATATACATGGATGGAGTGATTAGGGAATGTAGGGCTGTATCAATGGGTGTGGGAGCTAGACTGGAATCAGAGGGAAGAACATGGAAGATTTTAACATGCCTATATGCGGACGATGCAGTCCTGTTGGCGGAAAATGCTGAAGAACTTCAGAGAGTGGTCACTGACTTTGACAGGGTATGTGAAAAGAGAAAGTTAAAGGTCAATGTAGGGAAATGTAAGGTAATGGTGTTTGAGAGAAGAATGCATGAAACCATAGATTTTAAGGAAAAATATAGAATCAAGAAAGAACACAAGAAAAGTTGTAAAATAAATTTGAAAAATGAAGTATTAGAAGAGGTTGAAAGTTTCAAGTATTTGGGAGCTGTACTATGCAAATATGGTAAAATGGAGAGTGAGATAAAAGAGAGAAAAATGCAAGGGAGAAAAGTGATTGGAGAACTTGATAGTATTCTCAAAGGAAGAATGGTTAGCCAGGAAGTCAAAAAGTCACTGAGAAACAGTGTGCTGCTCCCAACACTCTCGTATGGAAGCGAGACATGGACGGCAAGTGACGAGGACCTCTTCAAACTGAGAGCTGTGGAGATGAGCTTTTTCAGAATGGCAGCTGGCATGAATAGGCTAGATGGGCCAAGTAATAGGGAAGTGTACGAGTCCTTTGGATTGGAAGAGCAGGCTATGGGCATTGATTGTGGTGTGGTTGAGTGGATAAAGAGAAGTACTTTGAGGTGGTATGGTCATGTTCAGAGAATGGATGAAGACAGAATGCCAAGAAAGATATATGGGAGTCAGGTGAGTGGAACCGCTAGTAGTGGAAGACCACCTATGGTATGGGAAAAGAAAGTGGACAAATATATTGAAGAAAAACTTCCACGTAGTGGAAGGGGCATTGTGGCACGGGCACAAAGTAGCTTGGAGACGTTTCTGTCATGGCCATCCTCTAGTGGGGGTTTCCCAGGGGGAAACAAGGCGTCGGAGATGATGATGATGATGACACATTTTGGTCCAATATGAACGCTCAAACAGTAAAGCGAACTTCCAAAAGGTAAATATTAGGTAAAAAATTAGTGTGAAGGTTTGATATAGTTTGGGATGTTTTCAAAAACTTCTTAAGACTATGATAATGTTTTAGTGTACAAAATACAATAGTGGTATAGATTAAGGTATTATGCATCTTGAGGTTAATATAGGCACATGACAGTTGAGTAAGTATCTTAAGTCATCGCATTGTACCAAGTACAGTACCTAATAATGTGAACATTTAATTGATTAAATGCGAGTTCTTTGATCTGAATGTTGGGTTAAAGCAAGGGTGTGTGATGTCCCTATGGTTTTGCAATTTATATATGGATCGAGTAATGAAAGAAATACAAGGAAGAGCAGTGGATGTTGGTGATAAGGGAAGGAAGTAAGTGGAAGTTGCCTGTACTGCTGTTTGCTGATGATAAAGTTCTGATGAGTGATAGTGAGTGGGAGTTGCAGGGCCTGGTAAATATGTTTGGAACAGTGTGTGGAAAACAGAATTTGAAGGTAAATGCGGGGAAGAGTAAGATTATGGCCTTTGAAAGGGGGGCAGTCACAGAGTGTGAGGTGAAGCTGAACGGTCAGGCTATGGAGAATGTCAGCTTATATAAATATTTCGGCAGTGTGTTGAGTAAAGATAGGAGTATGGAGGAAGAAGTGTGGGAGAGGGTGCAACAGGGGAAGAGGGTTGTAGGAATGCTGAAAGCAGTAACAATAAATAGGGTGGTCAGCATGGAAGTAAAGAAGTCCTTGCATGATAGTGTGGTAATCCCGACATTGATGTACAGTACAGGAATGAAGCATGGACATCGTTCGAGAGGCACAAACCACGAGTGAGAGGAGTGGAAATGATTTACTTGAGAAGTGCATGCAGATTTACATGAGGGATAGACAGACAAATGAGAAAGTAGGAGAGCAGTGTGTTGTGGATGTAGATGTACTGGAAAGTGCGAAAAGGAACACCTTGAGATGGTTCAGCCGTGTGGAACGTATGGGAAACAGAGAATGACCAAGAGAGTGTAAAAAAGTGAAGTGGAAGGACAGAGAGGGATTGGTTCAGGTCTTTTATTTGAGCGCCATTTTCTCTCTAGCCTTCGGTCTGAAATTCAATAGTGACATACTAGACAATAGTGGACATTAATTTGCACTAAACTTTGTATCACATGTAACTACAGGTGGTTGTACAGTATTTTATGATCTATAGAATTGAAAGTCATATTGAAATGACCAGAGCACCCTGAACTGCAATATCATGGTATTTTGAACAAGTTGACGACTACATTAGTGCAATGGCGGTATTTGTTAGTAGTCTTGGCAAATCCAACGTCAAGGCTATTAACCTAATTGCAATGACGACTTGTCTATTTTGACTGCTATGTCGTCATTCCAACCGCGGTTAAAAAGAAAACGTCTAGAGTCTACTCCTTATCTTGCTCTAGGAGACGTTGTACATTAACCAAAACTACCACCGAAGGTGAAAAAAGCATAGAAGAGAAGAAAAAGGGGTTTACCTTAGTTACCGCTTTAAGGCCCATCCCGTGTTCCGTCATGTGCAGATCCCTGTCGAACGTGCGCATGAGCGACCCTCTCTTGTTATCATTTTTTCACGCGCTCCATTGAATGAAGTCGCTTTTGTTGTGCTCCTTTAATTCACCCTGTTTCGGTTAGTTTCGGCTTTTCTGGCCTTCTTTTTTGTTAGACAGATGTTACGTGATCTAGGGCACACTTAAATGGGCTCCTAAGTGTGTATAATGGAGACGCGTGTGGAAATAGCTTACCGAAGGTACGGGGGCGCCTGGCGTTCCTCGTATATGTTTTTCATTCTTTCTCTTTTCATATTCTTTTTTCCTGTTAGTCTGGGCATGGTTTAGCTTTTAGCTTCATTTAGCCTAGCTCGTTTTCTCATTCAGGAATTGCTATGCCCCTATGAGTTCTCATTTTTTTTCATAGCCTAGGTGTACAGTTGGTTCACAATATGAGATTTCGTGGTGGCGGTGCTGTTTGTAGGGTTTGTGTCGGCCGCATAAATAGCGTTATTCCCGAGTCCCCCCTTTCGAGCCTTCACTGTGTCTCAAGGGCCTGGGCGCTTGGTGGTTCGTGATATCCAGGGGTACCCCACGGGGGCCTCTCCCTCACACCACAGGGTTTTTCGCCCCTGACACATTCTCTACTCACGGCTAGGCCACCCTTTTTCTCGCCAGTTTCATTTATTGGTTTTTGTGTTCCCTTCCTGTTTTCACCTCCATCCTTTCATAGCCTTTTGCCCAATCCTGGGGTACCCCACGGGGGCCCCTGTTTGTGCCAAACCACCCAACCTGCCACTTCTCCTCATGGGCTTTGCTCTATCTCTGTGGGTTGGGTGGTTCCTTGGGGATGTGCCTCATCTCCCCTGGTGTGTCTTCCTTGCCTCTCCCTTGACCGGTTGAGTCAGGATATTATCAAGGAAGGCACTGCTCAGCTTGATGGTCATCGTCGCTTGGAGTTCATAAGGAGTTGACGCTTGTTTGCGGGCCTTTTTTGGTTTTCCTAGACGCTCCTCTCGCTTTTTCGGCACCGGACCATCTCGGCCGGTCCCGCAAATTTGCGGTGTGCTCGATTCGGTCCTCTGGGACATTTCGGCTCCCCGCAAATTTGCGAAGATCGCTGGGGGGTCCCGCGGAGATGTGGGGGGTTTGTGTCGGTACGGTTATACCTCCATTGGCCCGCAAATTTGCGGTTATAGTTGGCTTTCACTGTTGACCTTTTTTATGTCATATTGTTGCCTGATACTATATTGGTGTATGCACTTTCCTGGTGTTATAGGCCCTGCATGTAAGATGTTGAGTGGTGGTTAACACTTTCTCCATCTTTGCAGGTTCTGCTGGTGCTCTTCCGCCTCGGCCGCCCTCCTCACCTACCTCTGTGCTCCCAGTTTAGGGTGAGTACGGATACCTGTTTGCATGTGTGTTCCTGTTTCCCCATGCTCCTTCCCTGGTTCTTCTTGGACATTCTCTCCACTTACTCCTTCGACGTGCTGATTCTGGTGTGTGTTCTTCTCGTGCTGGTCGGCTGCTTTGCTTTCGCCTTGGTTGTCGCTCCCCGTGCTTGGTGAGCCACATGTCCTGCTTGCGCCACTCGCTCTTTGTGTCCTCTGCGGCCTACCTCCCTGCTCTGTGTGGCCCGTGTCTGGCCCTGGTGGTTGTGCTGCTCCATGGCCCTGGTTCCTCGGCGGCGGCTGTGGCCTCTGCTTCCCTTCCGTCGGTGTGACCGATGGTCTCCCGCCACATTGGGACTGTGGGCCACCGTTCCCCGGCCTTTGTTGCCGACCGGCTCCGCGTCGCCCTGGGTGTCCCTGGCCCGACTGAAGGCCGTTCACCTGGCCCTCTCCCTGCT
>JBAKBP010035179.1:0-19832 GCA_037953745.1 Lithodes maja | reverse complement strand
GTATGTGGAGGCTCTTTCTCGTGCTACTGTATGTGGAGGCTCTTTCTCGTGCTACTGTATGTGGAGGCTCTTTCTCGTGCTACTGTATGTGGAGGCTCTTTCTCGTGCTACTGTATGTGGAGGCTCTTTCTCGTGCTACTGTATGTGGAGGCTCTTTCTCGTGCTACTGTATGTGGAGGCTCTTTCTCGTGCTACTGTATGTGGAGGCTCTTTCTCGTGCTACTGTATGTGGAGGCTCTTTCTCGTGCTACTGTATGTGGAGGCTCTTTCTCGTGCTACTGTATGTGGAGGCTCTTTCTCGTGCTACTGTATGTGGAGGCTCTTTCTCGTGCTACTGTATGTGGAGGCTCTTTCTCGTGCTACTGTATGTGGAGGCTCTTTCTCGTGCTACTGTATGTGGAGGCTCTTTCTCGTGCTACTGTATGTGGAGGCTCTTTCTCGTGCTACTGTATGTGGAGGCTCTTTCTCGTGCTACTGTATGTGGAGGCTCTTTCTCGTGCTACTGTATGTGGAGGCTCTTTCTCGTGCTACTGTATGTGGAGGCTCTTTCTCGTGCTACTGTATGTGGAGGCTCTTTCTCGTGCTACTGTATGTGGAGGCTCTTTCTCGTGCTACTGTATGTGGAGGCTCTTTCTCGTGCTACTGTATGTGGAGGCTCTTTCTCGTGCTACTGTATGTGGAGGCTCTTTCTCGTGCTACTGTATGTGGAGGCTCCTTCGTGTTGGAATCGTAAACTAGGTTGGAGGTAGATTGTGTTAGGTTACTGAAGTCCGATAACACTTAACATTAACACCTCGTTTATTTGTTTCTTTCTCTCTCTCTCTGGGTTATATCCATTCGGCCTCATTCAACCTACTGTTTTAAGACGTTTATCCCCATCCAGGTGTCGATTTATTACTGGCGAGTGGTAGCGAGCCAGCATATTTATTTACATTTTGTTGACAGCAGGCTAAATTTGTACATTTTTCGATAGAAAAATTTATCCGGCAAAGCCGGATTTCTCCTTACAATGCTGGCTCGCTATCGCTCGCCAGGAAATCGACACCTGGATGGGGATAAACGTTTTAAAACAGTAGGCTAAATGGGACCGAATGGATACAAGCCAGTGAAAGAGAGAAAACAAAAACAGGTCGACCCCCTTAAAATTCTAAGGTGCCAAACTACAATTGCCCATAAACATTGCCAGGAAAGTAGCTCGTGTGACATTACCATTACTGAGGATTCACACCACACTTTATATCGTCAACTTTAAATTATCAATTGACCACTTGCAACTTTCAAGCTATAAGGAAGTTGGCGCCGTAAACTTCCATATTAAAGAGAAATGCAATAATAATGTGAGTTTCTGTTGGATTAAATGCATGATTAATTTATTTTTATGTACTACTAAATGCATAATGACCGTATTTTAGCTGATCATTCTGCTAACTATTGATGGCCACAGCTCCAACTTCCTTATAGAACGAAACTCGCAAGTGGTCAATTCCATTCTGTTATTTATGTTCAAACTACTGTATATTACCAACTAAACTGGAGTGGTATATTATATTGTAGGTACATTTCAGAACCTGACGGATCCGAAGGAGAAACCAATAAATATTCCCGTGTTCATATACTTTTATCTTGGGTTAAGGTTTTGGGACAACTAGCTAATTCGTACGTTGAGGTCTAATTAGTACAACATATCGATTACTTAAATAACAAGAAATTAGTGCTGTTAGACTAATAAATGAAAAGGTAAATAAGTACGAGCGATAAGATACGGTACACTTTTTGTTTTTTAATAATTTTGGCTTGTTCCTGCACTACTTGGACCACTTCATCTGAATGGCCAAGTGTACCGTTAGAGCAAGCCAAATAGTGTGTTATTATTCGTGGTTAAAAGGAGAGAAACCAACAGATCGCAAGCAAAACTCAAAGACCAAGCAATAGCACGAAACTTATGACTCCTTTGGAACTTCCTATAAATAAACTGCAACTTCTCCCTCCCTGTAACTCTTACTGATGCATGACTCACAGTTTAATTTCAGGGAAGGCGGGGTCAGGCAAGACAAATTCTGAAAGATTCTGAATGTCTGAGAATTGTAAGACTGTGTAGGTTGTTGTTTGGGGTGTCTGGCTATGGACCACTTTTAAGTTTTGGACTAACATGAAACTTAAGGGGAGATGGGACGTTCTTTATTTGTTGGTCTATTAATTCATGTATTTCTTATTTTGTTTTAGTTTTCTCGCTAGACCTCCATCAAGCTTAGAAAAACACCCCCTATCTTCAAGATAAATTTGTACATTTTTGGGTAGAAAAATGTCCCAGCCAAAGGCGGTTCCTTTTAAAATTTCAGGCTCGCTTTCGCTCGCCAGGAAAAAAATGATACCTAAATGGCACGAAAGGTCTTAAAATTGACAACGAAATGGGGTGAAAGGTGTTAAAAACACCAAACTAATTGGCCTAACTTCTTATAATCTCAAAACAAATGGGGTTTAACACAAGGGAGAAATGGGACCAGAAAAACGACTGATCTCCCCTTAACAGATTGATATCAATATTTAGCTGAAGTACATTGCAACCAAATGTGGGCTTGTGAAGGGTGGAAATTATACTGTACTGTATATATTATTATGCATACAAGTGTGTGTGTGTGTGTGTTTATGTGTGTGTGTGTGTGTGTTTATGTGTGTGTGTATGTGTGTACTTACTCTAGTTGTACTTACTCTAGTTGTATTGCGGGAGTGAGCATGCTCGTTATTTCCCGCCTCCTATATGTGTAGGTGTTATATGTATCGTTGGAATGGCTGTGGATGTGTGTGTAGTCTGTATTTTAGCCAATTGGCGACATCGGAAACGAAGGCTTAGGGTGGATCTGTATGGTACCATTCTCACTATAGACGGTACCGTCTCGCCCGAAGGCTTAGGTAGCCATCAGCTTAGGTGAACCATATGATACCCATCTCGCCTTGTACCATTTTTGCCAACCCCAGATGGGACGTCACAACGTCGTCCACTTATTCCAGGTACCTATTTACAGCTAGGTGAACTGAGGCTAACACATGAAAGGAGACAAGCCCAATTTGTCTCCGCCCGGCCGGGGATTAAACCCCCGACCCCTCGTGTGTGAGACGAGAGCTCTACCTACTAGGCTACGGGCTGTGTGTGTGTGTGTGTGTGTGTGTGTGTGAGTGTACAGTATGTATGTGTGTGTGTGTGTATGTGTATGTATGTGTGTGTGAGTGTATGTATGTGTGTGTGAGTGTACGTATGTGTGTGTGTGTGTACGTGCATGGGTGTGTGACAATTACAACCCTACAGTTATGAACATATTATAGATGAGTGCATCAGCATAGTTTACAACAACAGTATATACACCAACATGTCATTTAAATTAATATTAGGCTATATTCAGTAAATTAAATGCTTGCAAAGAGAAATCATTAACTTCACAACATTAAATGCCCTGAACAGAGAGATGATTCCATTAATTAAGCAAACCCAGACAATAACCAACCCAGAGATAATTTGTTGAGCGGTACTTGAAAAGTAGACAGCATTGATAAAACACACCATCTGAGGAAGAGCACTTTATTGAGAACGGTTCGCTGATAGGCCTTAAATATCCGTCATGACAGGTGGTGGTGGAGGGGTGGGGATGGGGGGGAACTGGGAGGGAGGAAGGAGGAATGACAGGGAGGGGGCAGAAGCGTGGGGGGAGGGGAAGTGGAGACTAGATATGGGTAATATACTTCAGTAGGCACACCTGTCATGACGGATATTTAAGGTGCCAGTATTTGTTAGTGACCCGATGAAGCTATCTGCGAAACGTTGTCAATAAAGTGCTTTTCCTCAGATGGTGTTTTTATCCAGAGATAGTTCCCGCCAGGCACCACCCCCAAGGTAACTCTCACCATTTACTCGATCCTCAGGGTTTAAGTGAACAAGGACACTATTGACCAGCCGCTTAACACACATCCAACACCGCTCACAGAAAATGGTCAACAATAAATCCTGAAAACTGTTCTCCGTTTATCTCAATTTGTGGAAAACGTGAGAGTATTGTTGGTGTCATACGAGATTTTTTACTGTCAATATTAGAGAGCCAACAATTTTCTAGCAATAGTGTTGTGATCTGCATAATTAAAATCAGTAACTACACTAACGATACATTTAATCAAGTGGCAGAATTTTAATACAAACATGAAATATTTCAGTACATCATGATCATTCATTCCTTAAAGTTATTCTGGTTATTAAATTAACCAGATACCCTTCTCTAGTGATAGTTACTAGTGTTTGAATCTGATGTGTGTCTGATCGATAATTTACTTTGATTGCGATATTTGTATGTTCGGCACATGTTGAGGTTCTGTCGATGTATAAATAAAACTTGCTTGACAATAGGCTGATAATCAAAATCCAACCTTCTTTGCAATGTACTTGACAATTCGGCAAACTTGTTACTAGCTTAAACTCGCATGATGATAGACGTGCCCACAGTGGCATTATGAGAAAGAGTATAATATATAAAGTTTTAATCATATCTGGGAACAAATTCAATCAGTATCGATGAGCAGCTGTTCTAGTACAAAGGAGTACACAGGAAAACAAGCAACAACAGTTCATGTTACACCTCGAGGTTACTTGCCCTACAAAACACTGCTGTTCCAAGTGCTGCAACAGTATTTCGGAGAGAATGTGGGAAAGATGTGAGAAGGAAGTGTTGCCCTGGGGCTTAGTCCATTGCAGGGGAAATTATATTAAGATCTATTTGGTTATTGAACGAACTCTATTAAAGAAATTATTTATTCAAATATAAATTCAGTGAAACTTGGATTCAGGGCAAGGTGCTTGTCTATGCAAACTTTGTTGCAGTCTATGACATCTCGGGGAAGCCCATTCCACAAGTTGACGACTCGATTGAAGAAGACATTCTTGGATTCGTTAGTGTTGAATGATTTACCAATGCTTTTGCAGCCATTTCCCCGCGTGTAGTTTGATCGGTCAATCGTAAAATATTTACTACAGTTTATGTTGTCGATGCCTTTAATGATCTTGACAACTTGAAGAAGGTCGCCTATCAGTCTGCGCTACGGTTGATGGATATACATTTAGTTCTTTAGGACGTTTCTCGTATGGTTTGTTCCGAAGACAGGGTATCATCCTGGTAACTCTACGTTGAACTCGTTCCAATTTGTCTATATTTGTTTTATAGTAAGGGCACCAGAACTGAACGCAGTATTCTGAGTGTTGAGGACAGCTGGTGTGAGTGGTGTAGACAGCTGGTGTGAGTGATGAGGACAGCTGGTGTGAGTGTTGTAGACAGCTGGTGTGAGTGTTGAGGACAGCTGGTGTGAGTGTTGTAGACAGCTGGTGTGAGTGTTGTAGACAGCTGTTGTGAGTGATGTAGATAGCTGGTGTGAGTGTTGTAGACAGCTGGTGTGAATGTTGTAGACAGCTGGTTTAGTGTTGTAGACAGCTGGTTTAGTGTTGTAGACAGCTGGTGTGAGTGTTGTGGACAGCTGGTGTGAGTGTTGAGGACAGCTGGTGTGAGTGTTGTAGACAACTGGTGTGAGTGTTGTAAACAGCTGGTGTGAGTGTTGTAGACAGCTGGTGTGAGTGTTGTAGACAGCTTGTGTGAGTGTTGTAGACAGCTGGTGTTAGTGTTGTAGACAGCTGGTGTTAGTGTTGTAGATAGCTGGTGTGATTGTTGTACACAGCTGGTGTGAGTGTTGTAGACAGCTGGTGTGAGTTTTGTAGACTGCTGGTGTTAGTGTTGTAAACAGTTGGTGTTAGTGTTGTAGACAGCTGGTGTGAGTGTTGTAGATAGCTGGTGTGAGTTGTAGACAGCTGCTGTGTGTTGAGGAAAGCTGGTGTGAGTGGCGTAGACAGCTGGTGTGAGTGTTGTAGACAGCTGGTGAGTGTTGTAGACAGCTGGTGTGAGTGTTGTAGACAGCTGGTGTGAGTGTTATAGACAGCTGGTGTGAGTGTTGTAGACAGCTGGTGTGCGTTGAGGACAGTTGGTGTGAGTGGTGTAGACAGCTGGTGTGAGTGTTGTAGACAGCTGGTGTGAGTGTTGTAGTCAGCTGGTGTGAGTGGTGTAGACAGCTGGTGTGAGTGTTGTAGACAGCTAGTGTGAGTGTTGTAGACAGCTGGTGTGTCTTGAGGACAACTGGTGTGAGTGTTGTAGACAGCTGGTGTTAGTGTTATAGACAGATGGTGTGAGTGTTGAAGACAGCTGGTGTGAGTGTTGTGGACAGTTGTTGTGAGTGTTGTAGACATCTACTGTGAGTGTTGTAGACAGCTGGTGTTAGTGTTGTAGACAGCTGGTGTGAGTGTTGTAGACAGTTGGTGTGTGTTGAGGACAGCTGGTGTGATTGGTGTTGATAGGTGGTGTAAGTGTTGCAGACAGCTGGTGTTAGTGTTGTAGACAGCTGATGTGAGTGCTGAAGACAGCTGGTGTGTGTGTTGTAGACAGCTGGTGTTAGTGTTATAGACAGCTGGTGTAAGTGTTGTGGACAGCTGGTGTGAGTGTTGTAGACAGCTGGTGTGAGTGTTATAGACAGCTGATGTGAGTCATGTAGACAGCTGGTGTGAGTGTTGTAGACAGCTGGTGTTAGTGCTGTAGACAAATGGTATGAGTGTTGTGGACAGCTGGTGTGAGTGTTGCAGACAGTTGGTGTGAGTGTTGTGGGCAGCTGGTGTGAGTGTTGTAGACAACTGGTGTGAGTGATGTAGACAGCTGGTGTGAGTGTTGTAGACAGCTGGTGTTAGTGTTGTAGACAGCTGGTGTTGGTGTTGTAGACAGCTGGTGTTGGTGTTGTAGACAGCTGGTGTGAGTGTTGTAGACAACTGGTGTTAGTGTTGTAGACAGCTGGTGTTGGTGTTGTAGACAGCTGGTGTGAGTGTTGTAGACAACTGGTGTTAGTGTTGTAGACAGCTGGTGTGAGTGTTGTGGACAGTTGGTGTGAGTTTTGAGGACAGCTGGTGTGAGTGTTGAGGACAGTTGGTGTGAGTGGTGTAGACAGGTGGTGTGAGTGTTGTAGACAGCTGGTGTGAGTGTTGAGGACAGCTGGTGTGAGTGTTGTGGACAGTTGGTGTGAGTGTTGGGGACAGCTGGTGTGAGTGTTGAGGACAGCTGGTGTGAGTGTTGTGGACAGTTGGTGTGAGTGTTGAGGACAGCTGGTGTGAGTGTTGAGGACAGCTGGTGTGAGTGTTGAGGACAGCTAGTGTGAGTGTTGAGGACAGTTGGTGTGAGTGGTGTAGACAGCTGGTGTGAGTGTTGTGGACAGTTAGTGTGAGTGTTGTGGACAGCTGGTGTGAGTGTTGTGGACAGTTGGTGCGAGTGTTGTGGACAGCTGGTGTGAGTGTTGAGGACAGCTGGTGTGAGTGTTGTGGACAGTTGGTGTGAGTGTTGAGGAGAGCTGGTGTGAGTGTTGTGGACAGCTGGTGTGAGTGTTGTGGACAGTTGGTGTGAGTGGTGTAGACAGCTGGTGTGAGTGTTGAGGACAGTTTGTGTGAGTGTTGTAGACAGCTGGTGTGAGTTTAGTGGACAGTTGGTGTTAGTGTTGATGACAGCTGGTGGGAGTGTTGTGGACAGTTGGTGTGAGTGTTGAGGACAGCTGGTGTGAGTGTTGAGGACTGCTGGTATGAGTGTTGAGGACAGCTGGTATGAGTGTTATGGACAGCTGGTGTGAGTGTTGTGGACAGTTGGTGTGAGTGGTGTAGACAGCTGGTGTGAGTGTTGAGGACAGCTTGTGAGAGTGTTGTAGACAGCTGGTGTGAGTTTATTGGACAGTTGGTGTGAGTGTTGAGGACAGCTGGTGTGAGTGTTGTGGACAGTTGGTGTGAGTGTTGTGGACAGCTGGTGTGAGTGTTGAGGACAGTTGGTGTGAGTGTCGTGGACAGCTGGTGTGAGTGTTGAGGACAGCTAGTGTGAGTGTTGTGGACAGTTGGTGTGAGTGTTGTGGACAGTTGGTGTGAGTGTCGTGGACAGCTGGTGTGAGTGTTGAGGACAGCTGGTGTGAGTGTTGAGGACAGTTGGTGTGAGTGTTGTGGACAGCTGGTGTGAGTGTTGTGGACAGTTGGTGTGAGTGTCGTGGACAGCTGGTGTGAGTGTTGAGGACAGTTGGTGTGAGTGTTGAGGACAGTTGGTGTGAGTGTTGAGGACAGTTGGTGTGAGTGTTGTGGACAGTTGGTGTGAGTGTCGTGGACAGTTGGTGTGAGTGTCGTGGACAGCTGGTGTGAGTGTTGAGGACAGTTGGTGTGAGTGTTGAGGACAGTTGGTGTGAGTGTTGAGGACAGTTGGTGTGAGTGTTGAGGACAGTTGGTGTGAGTGTTGAGGACAGTTGGTGTGAGTGTTGAGGACAGTTGGTGTGAGTGTTGAGGACAGTTGGTGTGAGTGTTGAGGACAGTTGGTGTGAGTGTTGTGGACAGTTGGTGATAGTGGTGTATTCAGCTGGTGTGGGTGTTGTGGACAGTTGGTGTGAGTGTTGAGGACAGCTGGTGTGAGTGTTGAGGACAGCTGGTGTGAGTGTTGTGGACAGTTGGTGATAGTGGTGTATTCAGCTGGTGTGGGTGGTGTAATGTTCCACACACCTTTAAATTATGGTATTAACCCTTTCTGTACTGGCACTCTTCTTTTAACTATATTCTGGCTACCATTAGACGATATGATTCAGTTTAATAAAGGATTCCAGCAATTAACAGACTTCAAACTATCTCACGTAACCAACGCTTTTTACTACCGCAGATCCTTCTTAAACTGCACAAAATCGTCTAGATATAGCTAGAAGAAAATTGATAAAACGTCGCCAGTACAGAAGGGGTTAACACCCGTGCACGCTCTATGAACTATCTATCACACTAGAAGAGGGCTTAATATAAACAGAAACTTCGTATCTTGAAAATTAACACTGTTTTCAGTTTTAGAATGTAAAGTTCCTTGTACATCTGCGAATCATTCCACATAGGATGTCCTTTACACAATAGTGAACACTTATCAATATATAAATGTGCTCAACAAACAATTTAAGATAGCTTAGCCTAGGTTATAATTATGCAATTACAATATATTCTGCCAGGATTTACCTCAGCATACCGTTGATTTATTTGATATTATTCATTGGCATCTGTTGGTAACACTCCACAGACTTGCTAATTTCCCAAATCAATCATAGCAACACTCGAGTTAATTTAAGGGGATGCAGACCGTTTTTTTGGACCCCCTTCTCCCTCATGTTTAGCCCCGCTAGTTTTCAGATTATAAGACGTTCGGCCCATTAGTTTTGCGATTTTAACACCTTTCGCCCCATTTCGTTGTCAATTTTAAGACCTTTCATGCCATTTAGGTGTCGTTTATTTCCTGGCGAGCGATAGCGAGCCTGCAATTTTAAGAGGAATTAAAAATTCGGCCGGGAAATTTTTCTACCGAAAAATGTACAGATTTATCTTGAAGGGAATTTATCTTGAATAAGGGGTGTTTTTCTAAGCTTGATGGAGGTCTATAGGGAGGAAACTAAAAAAATATATGAATACAATAATTAATTGACCAAACAAACGGTCAGTCTCCCCTTAATTCCGGAGGCACGCAAGAGGGTTATAATCCGGGATTGGTCTGGTGCCGAGGGGGATTCCGATATTACCCCTGTGATGTCGGTTCATACCGGATCAGGAAGCATTGGTCGAAGAGCGATCCGGAATATTAGGTCAACTAGGGAGGGAGGGAGGAAGGGAGGAGAAGAGGAGGGTTAAGGGGAGATGGGTCGTTCTTATTTGATCATTTATGTATCTGTTTATTATTGTATTAGTTTCCTCCCTAGACATCCATCAAATTTATGTATCTGTTTATTATTGTATTAGTTTCCTCCCTAGACATCCATCAAATTTATGTATCTGTTTATTATTGTATTAGTTTCCTCCCTAGACATCCATCAAATTCATGTATCTGTTTATTATTGTATTAGTTTCCTCCCTAGACATCCATCAAATTTATGTATCTGTTTATTATTGTATTAGTTTCCTCCCTAGACATCCATTAAATTTATGTATCTGTTTATTATTGTATTAGTTTCCTCCCTAGACATCCATCAAATTAAAACAAAAAAAAACATCCGCCCAAGACCTTCCTTCAAGATAAACTTGTACATTTTTCGATAGAAAAATGTCTCGGCCGAAGGCCGGTTTCTCTTAAAATACAGGCTCGCTATCGCTCGCCAGGAAAAATCGACACAAATGACACGAAAAGTCTTAATATTGACAAATAAATGGGGCGAAAGGTCTTAAAATTGCAAAACTAAGGGGCCGAACGTCTTATAATCTGAAAACCAATGGGGCTAAACACAAGGAAGAAAGGGGACCAGAAAAACGGCCCATCTCCCCTTAATTAAACAAGAAAGACGAGTACAGAAGACAAGGCCACGAGATATTAGTAGAGCGAGACAGTGGGTGAAACACAAGAGGAATGGTGAGACAGGAAGGTGATGCTATAGTCTATTCGCTGTAAGTAGGCGAGAAATTATGACCTCCATCCTCTGTAACTCAAATAGGGCTAGAGCAAATTGGCTGTAAATTTCCACATCTATTCCTTGAATGACTCTTCCCAAATGGTAGAAATGTATTAATCTAGTCGTTTTTGAGTTACAAAGGTTAGAGGTCATTATTTCTCGCCTACTTACATCGAATAGACTTGTAGTAACTGGGAAACATCGAATATAATAACATGAAGCAGAATGCTATCTATCTATCTACAGTATTGCCTGACGCCGTGATCCCCAAATGGGATCACGGCCCCTGCTGATAATATATTGGATAGGCGAAAATTTATAATATGAAATGATAGACAGTTTTCAAGAGCAATACACATTACTAGAGGGCAATCTGAATAAAGTGAAGTCAATATAATTATTAACCGGGTGGATGGGACTCGTTAGCCTTGGTCGGCAACTCATCTAGGGGAGACAACCTTATACAAATCCGGGTGGATGGGACTCGTCAGCCTTGGTTGGCAACCTGTCTAGGGGAGTAAACCTGATACAAATACAAAGTGGTGTACAATACAAATCCGTACTGTTTACCTAAGGGTAAGGCAGGTTAGTGGATGGATTAGCCGAACACCACTGTAGACAAATAGTGCTAACAAGATACACAGAGGGCCTCGGAGTTGGACGGATCCTAAATTGAGTGGTCAATCCTGTAAGTCCTTCACTAAACTGGCTCGGGTTGTCCCTCTCACAGGGAATAGGTCCGCTTGGGGGCATTCTGTGTATGGCCACCCTCGTAAGGGGAGTACGGCGTCCGGCAATAGATAGATAGATAGAATATAATTATAAAACACAATATATTACTAGGGGATAACAAACAATATGACATAATTATAAAACCCAATATATTACTAGGGGATAACAAACAATATGGCATAATTATAAAACACAATATATTACTAGGGGATAACAAACAATATGGCATAATTATAAAACACAATATATTACTAGGGGATAACAAACAATATGGCATAATTATAAAACCCAATATATTACTAGGGGATAACAAACAATATGGCATAATTATAAAACACAATATATTACTAGGGGATAACAAACAATATGGCATAATTATAAAACACAATATATTACTAGGGGATAACAAACAATATGGCATAATTATAAAACACAATATATTACTAGGGGATAACAAACAATATGGCATAATTATAAAACACAATATATTACTAGGGGAAAACAAACAATATGGCATAATTATAAAACACAATATATTACTAGGGGATAACAAACAATATGGCATAATTATAAAACACAATATATTACTAGGGGATAACAAACAATATGGCATAATTATAAAACACAATATATTACTAGGGGATAACAAACAATATGGCATAATTATAAAACACAATATATTACTAGGGGATAACAAACAATATGGCATAATTATAAAACACAATATATTACTAGGGGATAACAAACAATATGGCATAATTATAAAACACAATATATTACTAGGGGATAACAAACAATATGGCATAATTATAAAACACAATATATTACTAGGGGATAACAAACAATATGGCATAATCCCAAGCTTCAAGCATGGATGTGTGCCAATTTCGTATTGTTGATAAGCATACATTTCTCTTTGACTGGAAGACCGATTGAGTTATTATGTATACAAAAGAGGCTATCCACCAGCTTAATGGGAGATAGGTCGTTTTTCTGGTTCCCCTTCTTCCTCATGTGTAGCCCCATTATTTTTCAGATATTAAGACGATCGGCGATTTTAAGACCTTTTGCCCCATTTCTTTGTTTCTATTAAGATTTTTGTGTGTGTCACTTAGATGTGGATTTGTTCCTGGCGAGCGATAGCGTGCCTGTATTTTAAGAGGATATTTTTCTATTAAAATAATGTACACATTTATCTCAAAGGAGGGTCTTGTTTTTATTTTTGTTTATTTTAGCTTGATAGAGGTCTAGGGAGGAAACTAAACAAAATTATAAAAAGATACGAAAATGAGCAAATAAATACGCCCATCCCCCCTGAAGCACTACTGTTCTGGAGGTGAATGAACTCCCCAAGGGTTCAAGCTTCGATAATCTTTCTAAAATGTCGAAGATACAACCTGAATTTTATGGTAAGTCTCATAATTTTACACAGCTTGTTATCAACGTTTATCGCGTTTATGTAATTTAGTAAAGTTACAAGGAAACTCGGAGAATTTATGTATCCACTAAACATAGAACATGAAAGGCCTGTCAGTGAATTATTGCCACCTTGTCAGTGGTGGACCATAACATGATCCGTCATTTATCCTTCCCCAACATCCTATTGTAACCAGAGGTCACCAGAGGTCACCAAAGGTCTTGGAACCCAAGGCTACAGTCGTTCAAAAAAATCCCTGGGTGTCTTATTATTTTGTTCATCATCATCGTCAACCTGATTTAGGCCGTTGTAGGACAAAGCTTTCTCTCATGTTTGTCCACTTATTCCGGGCATATGTTTGCCACAACGATAGGATAAGTCACGAGGTGAAGCAGATTGAATTTATGTGGGTCACTAAGCCCTTAAAGACCAATTAGAACCGTATATATATTTTATATATATATAGATATATATATATATATATATATATATATATATATATATATATATATATATATATATATATATATATTATATATATACACAGCATATATATATATATATATATATATATACAGGGTGTCCCAGGAGGAAAGAGCATAACTTTGGGAAATTATAAAACAAAATATTCTAAGCCTAAAATGTTATATAAGAAATATTCCAATTCTCAACCAGTAAAGAGATATTGCATGTTGAAAATGGCATTTTCTTCAGTATTTCAGTAGCTGTCCTTGTACCTACCACATCTCCATCTAACTGCAATTATTTGACCATGTTATTGTGAAGATATTTTAATTCTGTAAGTTGCAAAATTATTATAGATATAATAGCTCACTTTGGACCAGTTGGAAACGATCTGACATGGAAGAGTCCATTACAGCGAGGCAGGGAAGGACACTACATAAAACCTTCATTATCTTTTTAACGATTGAGATTTGGACTTTTTGTTATAGAACATTTTTGGCTTAGAATACCTTGTTTTATCATTTCCCAAAGTTATGCCCTTTCCTCCTGGGACACCCTGTATATATGTATTCTTTTTCTCACCGAAACTCAGGCGTCTGAAGCAACTCCCAGCAGCCCCTCCTCTGTATCCTCCTACTTTCTCTATCCTAGTTTCAAAGCCAGAGTCGGATGTTGTGCATACGTGCACAACAAACTCACTTGCTCTCGTGTTCCCGATTTCGACTCCTCTGAATTCTCAATTTTATGGCTCAAACTATCCTGTCATTCTCATACTGAATATTTCTGTGCTGTCTATCTTTCCCCTAACTCTACCGACTTTCCCAAATTCTTCGACTATCTAAACTCTAAAGTGGAACACATTCTATGCATCTCTCCCTTCTCTGAAATCGCCATCTTAGAAGATTTCAACGTTCACCGCCGCCAATGGCTCTCCTCTCACTCTACTGACAAACCTGGTGAACAAGCCTACGTCTTTTCTATCATAAATGACCTAGAGCAGCTGGTCCAGCAACCCACCCGTATCCCGGATCGCTTCGGAGATCGGCCCAACATTCTTGACTTATTTCTGACTTCTAACCCTTCTTCTTATACTGTCAATCTTTTCTCTCCTTTGGGCTCCTCCGACCATAAACTTATCTCCGTCACCGGTCCTATCTCTTCAGTACGGCCATCCGATCCTCCCAGCCGGCGGCGCTTGTGGCACTTTAGCGCTGCCGACTGGGAGGCTCTCTGACAGTAGTTCTTTGATTTCCCATGGAATGACTTCTGCTTCCGTGGCCGACGACCCTCGGAGAGTGCTGAACGCATTACCGAGGTAATCCTCTCGGGCATGGAAGCGTACATTCCATTTTCTTTCTCTCAGTCTAATGCAATTTTTTTTTGGTTTAATAATAATAATAATAATCTTCTGGTTACTTATATAGCGCCCGTCTCTCCTCCTTCGAGGATTCGCAAGCGCTTGGCTTTCTTTAGTCTACCAGAGACCATTACCCATCCCCTTGCTCATGGGGAGATGGTAACCGCCGGCTGTATCCCAGAAAAACTTTTCAATCTGAGCGGGGATTAAACGCGAGACGTTCAAGGTGGGAATCAGGCACGCTATCAACTGAGCCAGCCGGACGGCTTTACTCACGCTTGTTCTACTGCTGTCCACAACAAGGAGGAAGCATTCAAACGGTACCTACACCTTAAAACTCAAGAATCTCATTCTTCCTATGTTTCTGCCCGGAATCAAGCCAAATCTGTTCTTCGACTTGCCAAGCACTCTTTCATCAATAATAAATGCACTGAACTATCCAACTCTAGCTCTTCCAAAGCTTTCTGGCATCTATCCAAAACCTCTCCAACAACTTTTCTTCCTCGTCTTTCGCTCCCCTTTTCCACTCTGATGGCACAACCATCACTTCTTCCTCTGACAAAGTTGAACTCTTTGCTCAAACATTTGCCAGAAACTCTACCTTGGATGATTCCGGTGCTATTCCTCCCTCCCCACCCACCTCTCTCCTACTAATGCCTAATATCCTAATCTCTTCTAAAGATGTACTTTCTACCCTCTCTGGGCTCAATACTAAGAAGGCGTACGGTCCGGTCGGTGTTCCTCCTGTTGTACTTAAAAACTGTGCTTCCACGCTGACCCCCTGCCTAGGCAAACTTTTTCGTCTCTGTCTCTCCTCTAACGTCTTTCCTTCTTGCTGGAAGTTTGCTCTCATTCAACCTGTCCCAAAGAAGGGTGACCGCTCTCAACCCTCCAACTATCGTCCAATTGCTCTCATCTCTTGTATCTCTAAAGTTTTTGAAACTATTCTTGCTTCCAAATTTCTTAAGCATTTCTCTTCTCATAATCTGCTCTCAGAACGCCAGTATGGCTTCCTTAAGGGTCGCTCTACTGGTGATCTTCTTTTATATCTTACTAACTCTTGGTCATCCAACTTTCGGGACTTCGGTGAGACTTTTTCTGTTGCACTAGACATATCGAAGGCCTTCGATAAAGTCTGGCACAAATCTTTAATTTCCAAACAGCCCTCCTTCAGTTTCTGTCCCTCCATCTGTGCCTTTGTCTCTAATTTCCTTTCCGGCCGTTCCATAGCTGCGGTTGTGGACGGCCATCGCTCAATTCCTCATCCTATCAACTCCGGTGTTCCTCAGGGTTCTGTCCTATCTCCTATTCTCTTTCTAATTTTCATAAATAATCATCTCAACTGTACATCCAGTCCCATCCATTCATATGCAGACGACTCTACTTTACACCACTCAATTAGTTTTCCAGAATGCCCCAGCCAGCAGTCCCTCAAAAGTAAACGTAATGAAGCCATAAAATGCTTATCTTCTGATCTAGCTCCTATTTCCAATTGGGGTAGAGAAAACCTTGTTACATTTAATGCTTCCAAAACTCAATTTATCCATCTTACTACCCGTCAGGAACCTCCAGAGGACTATCCCTTATTCTTCAACAATACAAAAATCAACCCTTCATCTTCCCTCAATGTTCTCGGTGTCTCTTTTTCTTCTATTACCAGTCTCGCTAAGGCGGCCTCCCAGAAGCTGGGTGTGCTCAACCGCCTCAAGGGGTTCTTTACCCCTGCGCAGCTACATGCTCTGTACAGGGGCACAGTGCGTCCTTGTTTTGAGTGTTGTTCACATGTGTGGGGAGGATCCTCTCACACCGCACTCCTAGATAAAGTAGAAAGGAAAGCCTTTTGTATCATTAACTCCCATCCACTCACCAACTCTCTGCAATCTCTCTCTCTTCGCCGCAATGTTGCATCTCTCTCACTATGCTATCGCTACTACAATAATCAGTGTTCCTCGGAGCTTTCCCAGTGTATATCACCTCCTCTACGTAGGGTACGTAGTACCCGCCTTGCAACACAATCCCAACCCTACTCTGTGCAACTCTCCAACCCAAGAGTGATACACTTTTCTCAGACTTTCTTCTATTCAACTGCTGGGCTCTGGAACTCTCTCCGAGAATCAGTCTTTCCCTCTTCCTATGACTTAAATTGCTTCAAACTCTGTGTGTCCAGGCATTTTAGCTCGAACGTCCCTTGATCTCGGCCCTGTCAATCTTTGAAATCTGGGGGAGGCACTTGCTGCAGGCAGTTATGCCTTTTGTCTCCCTCAATCACATAAAACAAAAATATATATATATATATACTGTATATATACTGTATATACCCGACAGAGGATATACTTGAAAGAAAGAAAGAGGAGTTCTGGATGAATATGGAGGCGTGCCTGGAGAAGTTTGACAAGAACGAAAGAATATTTCTGATTGGGGATATGAATGGTAAGGTGGATGATAGGAAAGTTGAGGGAGTGGTGGGAGGGTGGGGGGTACCATCAGAGGCTAATGGGAATGGTAGTGCACTTGTGGACGTATGTGTGGGGAGGAGGCTGTGGATAGCCAACGCCTTCTTCCAACACAGAATGATCCACAGGTACACGTGGAAACGGATGTTGACGATGAAGGATAAGACAGTGGTGGAACGAAAGTCAGTGATTTTTTTTCTTTTTTTTTCTATATTCCAACTTACTTCCTCTCGGGCATAGGCTGAGAGCCTTAACATTCACCGCTTTACAATGAACAGTGAAGCCCGTGAGGTCTTGTTCCAGTCTAGGGAGTGAGACATGTGAAGCACGTAGAGTACAACGAGCACCTGCCATCTTGCCTTCACATGAGGCACGGTGCTCACTCATGGCCCGAAACGACCCCATCTCTGAAGCCACCTCGTTCCCGTGCTTGACTGTCTCACCCCCTACACTCGGACTCTCACACTTACACACACACAACGCCACCTGTTGAGCAGATAACTCACCAGGCATTGCACCCCTATAGCATATTTTGAATATGGGAATATTCATACAGTGCTATTTAATCAGGGAACAATGAGGGTATTTTATTGACGTTTCGGTGGGCTTGTGGTAAGGGGAGGTGTGGTGGAGTGGTCTTGCCACTGGCCTGGTAATCCAAAGGTCCCGGGTTCAAATCCCGATGTATCAATGGGAAGATATTATTGGGATGGAATTTGTGCTGTACCTAGTATCAGTGCATTACCACAAAGCCCACCGAAACGTCAATAAAATACCCTCATTGTTCCCTGATTAAATAGCACTGTATGAATATTCCCATATTCAAAATATGCTATAGGGGTGCAATGCCTGGTGAGTTATCTGCTCAACAGGTGGCGTTGTGTGTGTGTAAGTGTGAGAGTCCGAGTGTAGAGGGTGAGACAGTGAAGCACGGGAACGAGATGGCTTCAGAGATGGGGTCGTTTCGGGCCATGAGGTAGCACCGTGCCTCATGTGAAGGCAAGATGGCAGGTGCTCGTTGTACTCAACGTGCTTCACATGTCTCACTCCCTAGACTGGAACAAGACCTCACGGGCTTCACTGTTCATTGTAAAGCGGTGAATGTTAAGGCTCTCAGCCTATGCCCGAGAGGAAGTAAGTTGGAATATAGAAAAAAAAAAAAAAAAAAAAAAAAAAAAAAAAAAAAAATGCACTGATACCAGGTACAGTACAAATTCCTTCCCAATAATATCTTCCCATTGATACATCGGGATTTGAACCCGGGACCTTTGGATTACCAGGCCAGTGGCAAGACCACTCCACCACACCTCCCCTAATTGATTATGTATGTGTGGATGAACGAATGAAGAAATCTGTGATGGATGCTAGGGTGCATAGGAGTATTGGAGGGGTTCTGTCTGATCATTATGTAGTGGTAGCTAAGGTTTGGATACAAAAGAAGTAGGTGAGGAGAGCTGGAGGGAGGCGAGAGGAGGGTGGAATGGTGAGGAGGGTGGAGAGGTTGCAGGAGGAGGAAGTCAGGGAGGAGTACAGGAGAGCAGTGGAAAGACGACTAGGTGGGTTCGACCTTGAAGTTATGGAGGAAGTGGAGGAGATGAGCAAGGTGTTTAAGGATGAGATCTGTGCAGCATGTGAGGAGGTGTGTGGAGTGAGGAGAAGAGGGAGGGGAGTGAAAGGTACAGCATGGTGGACAGAAGAGGTAAGAATAGCTGTGGAAGAAAAGAAGAAAGCATATAGAGAGTGGTTGGGTAGTAGAGGGAATGAAGATTTCGAGAGACAGAAACGAGCGAGGTACGTGGAGAGTAAGAGGGTGGTGAAGAGGGTAGTGAAGGAAAGTAAGAGAAGAGTAGATGAGGAATTTGGAAGGAATCTGAGTGTAAAATGGAGGGAGAGTAAGAAACTGTTCTGGAAAGAAGTCAAGAAAGTTTGGGAAGGTAGCAAGGGAAACAGTAAGGGTGTGAAAGATAAGAATGGCAGAATGCTAGCCGAGAAGCAAGAGAGAGTCGAAAGATGGAGGGAGTACTTCAATGAGTTGCTAAATGTAAGGAATGAAGAGCCAGCAAACATAGCTGCATATGGTATGGGAGGGAGAAGAAGAGAAGTAGTGGAGGAGGAGGTGGGGATCAGGAGGTCAGAAGTGTGGGAAGCCATGAAAAGAGTGAAGTTGGGGAAAGCACCAGGAACAGATGGAGTGTGTGGGGAAATGTTGAGGTATGGTGGTGAGATAGTGATAGAATTGGTATGGAAAATGTGCAAACTAGCATGAGAGAAGGGGAGTGCACCCGATGACTGGAAGACTGGCATAATAGTCCCCCTATATAAGGGCAAAGCGGAAAGAGGAGTGTGTGGTAACCACCGAGGAATATGTCTTCTAAGCGTACTAGGGAAGGTATACAGTAGGTAGTGATTGAGAGAGTGAGAGTGAGAATGGAGAAATGGATAGGCGATGAGCAGGGATGTTTTAGGAAGGGAAGAGGATGTGTAGATCAGATTTTTACCCTGAATTGTGTTGTGGAGAAATATCTGGAGAAGAAACAAAAGGTGTATGTTGCCTTTATGGACTTGGAGAAGGCCTATGCCAGAGTGGATAGAGAAGGTTTGTGGAAAGTACTTAGAATATACGGAAGAGAGGGCAAGTTGCTGAAAGCAGTGAAGAGCATGTATAAGGGTGCAAAGGCAGCAGTACGTGTGGAGAGTGAGCAGAGCGAGTTTTTTTACCTGAATGTTGGTTTGAAACAGGGGTGTGTGATGTCCCCGTGGTTGTTTACTGTATATATGGATGGAGTCATGAAAGAAATACTATCAAGAGCAGTGGATGTTGGTGTATCGCTGAAAAGGGAGAGAATTGAGTGGAAGCTACCTGTACTGATATTTGCGGATGATACAATCTGATGAGTGATAATGAATGGGAGTTGCA